>JADBJO010002954.1:10000-25000 GCA_016801955.1 Conus betulinus
TACAATAGTAATGTGATATTGACTGTGGAGGTAGATGTAGGGGGATAGTCATGTGGTATTGACTGTAGAGTTAGTGCAATAGTAAGATGTTGACAGTGGAGGTAGCAGTAGTTCAAAAGGAATGTGGTATTGACCATGGAGGTAGAAGTAGTGGAATAGTAATGTGATGTTGACTGTGGAGGTAGAGGTAGCGGAACAGTAATGTGATACTGACTGTGGAGATGGAGGTAGTAGAATAGTCAAGTGGTGTTGACTATGGAAGTAGATATGATTGAATAGTAATGTGATATTGACTATGGAGGTAAAGGTAGTGGAACAATAATGTGATGTTGACTGTAGAGGGTACTGGAATAGTAATGTGGTGTTGACTGTGGCGGTAGAGGTAGTGGAATAGTAATGTGGTGTTGACAGTTGAGGAAGAGGTAGTGGGAGTAATGATGTGGTGTTGACTGTGGAGGTAGAGGTAGTGGAATTGTAATGTGGTGTTGACTCTGGAGGTAGAGGTAGTGGAATAGTAATGTGATATTGACTGTGGAGGTAGAGGTAGTGGAATAGTGACGTGATGTTGACAGTGAAGGTAGAGGTAGTGGAATAGTGATGTGGTGTTGAGGGTTGAGGCAGAGGTAGTGGAATAGTGATGTTGTGTTGACTCTGGAGGTAGAGATAGTGGAATAGTAGTGTGATGTTGACTATGGAGATAGAGGTAGTGGAATAGTAATGTGATATTGACTGTGTAGATAGAGGTAGTGGAATAGTAATGTGGTGTTGACAGTAGAAGAAGTGAAATAGTAATGTGATGTTGACAGTGAAGGTAGAGGTAGTGGACTAGTGATGTGGTGTTGACTGTGGAGGTAGAGATAGTGGAATAGTAATGTGATGTTACTCTGGAGGTACAGGTAGTGCCCATAGTAATGTGATATTGACTGTGGAGATAGTGGAATAGTAATGTGATATTGACTTTGGAGATAGTGGAATAGTAATGTGGTGTTGACTGTGGAGGTAGTGGAATAGTGATGTGGTGTTGACTGTGGAGGTAGTGGAATAGTGATGTGGTGTTGACTGTGGAGGTAGTGGAATAGTGTGATGTGGTGTTGACTATGGAGGTAGAGGTAGTGGAATAGTAGTGTGATATTGACTGTAGAGGTAGTGGAATAGTAACGTGGTGTTGACTGTGGAGGTAGTGGAATAGTATTGTGGTGTTGACTGTGGAGGTAGAGGTAGTAGAATAGTAATGTGATATTGACTTTGGAGGTAGAGGCAGTGGAATAGTAATGTGATGTTGACTGTGGGAGGTAGTGGAATAGAAATGTGATGTTGTTGACTGCGGAGGTAGAGTTAGTGGAATAGTAATGTGATGTTGACGGTGGAGGTAGGGGTAGTGGAATAGTAATGTGGTGTTGACTATAGAGGTAGTGGAATAGAAATGTGATGTTGACTTGGAGGTAGTTCAATAGTAATGTAGTGTTAAGGGTGGAGGTGTAGATAGTGGAATTGCAATGTGGGTGTGGAGGTTTGAGGTAGAGGTAGTGGAATAGCAATGTGGTATTGAGGTAGAGATAGTGGAATAGCAATGTGGTGTTGAGGGTGGAGGTAGAGGTAGTGGAATTGCGATGTGGTGTGGAGGTTTGAGGTAGAGGTAGTGGAATAGGAATGTGGTGTTGAGGGTTGAGGTAGAGGTAGTGGCAATGTGGCGTGAGGGTGGAAGTAGAAGTAGTGGGGGTTGAGGTAGTGATAGTGGGATAGTAACGTGGTGTTGAGGAGGTAGAGGTAGTGGAATAGCAATGTGGTGTTGAGGGTGGAGGTAGAGGTAGTGGAATAGGAATGTGGTATTGAGGGTTGAGGTAGAGGTAGTGGAATAGCAATGTGGTGTTGAGGGTTGAGGTAGAGATTGTGGAATAACAATGTGGTGTTGAGGGCTGAGGTAGAGGTAGTGGAATAGCAATGTTGAGGGTTGAGGTAGAGGTAGGGGAGTAGCAATGTGGTGTTGAGGATGGAGGTAGAGATAGTGGAATAGCAATGTGGTGTTGAGGGTTGTGGTAGAGGTAGTGAAATAGCACTGTGGTGTTGAGGGTGGGAAGTAGAGGTAGTGGAATAGCAATGTGGTGCTGAGGTTTTAGGTAAAGATAGTGGAATAGCAATGTGGTGTTGATGGTTGATGTAGAGATAGTGGAATAGCAAGTGGTGTTGACTTTGGAGGTAGAGATAGTGGAATAGTAATGTGGTGTTGAGGATTGTTGTAGAGATAGTGGAGTAGCAATGTGGTGTTGAGGGTGGAGGTAGAGAGCATGAAATAGTAGTAATGTGGTGCTGACTGTGGCTACCTCAGTGTGGACGATCCGCACACCATTGTGCTTGAGATCGATGGGGAGGCGGTGCACACCAATGTCCACATCAAGGGTGAGGATAGCATATCAGCCACCCTAGAGTTTGATGGACCCGATCGTAGCATTCCTCATCGCAGGTATAACCTCCTGTCGCTTGATTGCTGGCCCGTGCTGTGCGCTGTGTGGTGCTGACAGTGTTGTGATGCGTGCCGTCTTGGGCCTCACTCTCTCCCCTCTTCTCTCTGGTCTGTCTGCTCTTGTCAGTGTAGAACCGCCTTGGGCCTCTCTCCCCTGTTCTCTCTGGTCTGTCTGCTCTTGTCAGTGTAGAACCGCCTTGGGCTCTCTCTCTCTCCCCTCTTCTCTCTGGTCCTCTGCTCTTGTCAGTGTAGGGACACCAGCAGGTCACACTATGAGTTCATTCCAACAGCTGAACACACACACACACTGACACAGTCCATCATGGCAGTGCTGACAAAGACTTGCTGTGGATTGTCCTCGCTTCTGTCGTGGGGTTGGCCTTCAGATGGTTAATTGGAGTGAGACTTCTTTTCTTGGTGTGTTTTAGATGGTCTGATTTAATGCAGTGTATGTGTGTGTGTGTGTGTGTGTGTGTGTGTGTGTGTGTGTGTGTGTGTGTGTGTGTGTGTGTGTGTGTATCTTTTGTGTATGGTATTGACTTGATAGGTTGACTACCTTGATGAAGTTAACAAAGTATTGCAATCAGAAGAGGTTGACTACCTTGATGAAGTTAACAAAGATATTGCAATCAGAAGAGGTTGACTACCTTGATGAAGTTAACAAAGATATTGCAATCAGAAGAGAAATGAACTGTAGCTGTACAAGTATATTAGCTGTCTTTGTTCTGTGTTGTACGGGGAAAAGAAAGCAATCAGCATCTTGTGGTTGATCCTGTTTTTGGAGCACAGTTTTTCAGCCTACTGTCAGAAGTTGACAGTTCAAAAGGACTCAAACATTCGCTTTGTATCTCGCCCATCCAGGTCTACTGTCAGTGTATCGCTCCCATCCAGTTCTGCTGTCAATGTATTGCGCCCATCCAGTTCTGCTGTCAGTGTATCGCCCCATCCAGTTCTACTGTCAATGTATCGCCCCATCCAGTTCTACTGTCAATGTATTGCTCCCATCCAGTTTTACTGTCAGTGTATCGCCCCATCCACTTCTACTGTCAGTGTATCGCCCCATCCAGTTCTACTGTCAGTGTATCGCCCCATCCAGTTCTACTGTCAGTGTATCGCTCCCATCCAGTTCTACTGTCAGTGTATCGCCCCATCCAGTTCTGCTGTCAATGTATCGCCCCATCCAGTTTCTACTGTCAATGTATCGCCCCATCCAGTTCTGCTGTCAGTGTATCGCCCCATCCAGTTCTGCTGTCAATGTATCGCCCCATCCAGTTCTGCTGTCAATATATCGCCCCATCCAGTTCTACTGTCAGTGCAGACCTGCTGGTCACGCATACACATTCAGGCCATCATATGATAATCTTGTATTTCTCATGTCTTTTTTTCCCCATTAATTTGATAGTTTTTCCAGCAGAATAGTCCGTGAAACTAATTATTGATAAATACTTTCATCAGAATAGTCTGTGAAACTAATTATTGAATAATAGTTCCATCAGAATAGTCCATGAAACTAATTATTGATAAACAGCATGTTTGGCCAGTTTGCAGTGTCTTGCATGTCCCCCTAAAGATTTTGAACATGTAGCTCATAATTAGTCAATTGGCTTTGTTTGGGGGGGGGGGGGGGGGGGGGGAGGTGGCACCAATTACTAGATCTCTTAATGCATAGAGGGAAGACTAGTAAACACCATGTTTTGGCCATGGGGATCTGACAACCAAGGCAAACAGTAGACCCGAGCAACAAAAGAAGGGCGTAGACAGCTGTGTTGAGAGGTAGCCTTGCTGTAGAGGGTCACACAGGTCACTGGCTCTGACTGGTCTTCCAGGCTAGTGTTTCTCTGCACACACTCTGCATCGACTTTATCTGCTCTCCTTTTTTCCAAATAGGTTTTTTTCTCATCCCACACAAATCAGTTTGATGATGCTTTTATGTTGGTTATTCTCCACACACTATATTTAACACATTTTTGTGTTTCATTATATACTAGTTATTCTGAATACACAGTATACCTACAGTGTTGGCTTTACTCCTATTTCTTTCATATTTGCCTTCGTTGTCGGCTATGTTGTGCTTTATTTCCAATGTTCTGACTAAACGCATGTGATGTGTTTTGTGGTTGGGAGACTGCAGATTGTTCTGTCATGGAAGTTCTGTTGCATTTGCTTCAGTTAAAAATGTCGTCTATGGTTCAAAGGGGAAATGTGATTCTTGACAAGCACAGAACCTGCATTCCAGTTGTTGCTGAATGCTGGAAAATGAATCTGTTGGTTTTTAACTGATTCATTCCATTCCCAGGTGATGCCAGCATTATTTTGGAGCTAGGAAGTTAGAGTGCATGAGAATATCAACATTTCAGACAAATTACAACTAACGTTTCTTGAACATTTGTTTACAGTAACTAGAAGCTCCATGGCTTGTGTGATTTATGGAAAAACAGGAATTGATTTTGGCACTGATAAAGTCAATGATCCCATTCTGGTATTATGTTGTAACTGCATGGGGTCAGTGTTCTGGTACAGTGCATGTTTTCTCTGCATGACGTCATGTTAGGGTATGTTGGTTATCTTGCATGAGAAACATTTGTGAGCTGAAGTTACCAAACAGAAATGGGCTGTGCCAGAGTGAGGGAGCTTGTGAGAGACGGAGATTCTCCCATGGCAGATTTCATTGGAGAACAACAAGAAAGTTTATTTTATGAAGAATTTGATTATTTGAAAACCGAGTTTAGGAAAGAAAATATATTTCTAATCATGCAGATGCATGCGCATTTATTTGAATTAGATAGTTTAATGGTCAGAGCATTCAATTGCAGTGCTAATAGTTGTGAGTGTGAAACAGTTGTGGGGTCAGATTTTGAGAGGCTTGAAAAGCCTGTGTGTGCACCCAGCATCTGATAGAGGTCAGGGAAGGGTAGAATGGTGACAGGAGAAGACTGAGCTCCACCCCCTGTGGTGTGGTGCTTTAGATGCCCTGACCTATCACAGTTGACTGTAGTGTGGTGCTTTAGATACCCTGACCTATCACAGTTGACTGTAGTGTGGTGCTGCTTTAGATGTCGGACCCTATCGCAGTTCACTGTGGTGGTGCTTTAGATGTCCTGACCTTGTCACAGTTCACTGTGTGGTGTGGTGCTTTAGATGTCGGACCCTATCGCAGTTCACTGTGGTGGTGCTTTAGATGCCCTGACCTATCACAGTTCACTGTGGTGTGGTGCTTTAGATGCCCTGACCCTATCACAGTTCACTGTGGTGGTGCTTTAGATGTCCTGACCCTATCACAGTTCACTGTGGTGTGGTGCTTTAGATGCCCTGACCCTATCACAGTTCACTGTGGTGGTGCTTTAGATGTCCTGACCTTGTCACAGTTCACTGTAGTGTGGTGCTTTAGATGTCCTGACCTTGTCACAGTTCACTGTAGTGTGGTGCTTTAGATGCCCTGACCTATCACAGTTCACTGTAGTGTGGTGCTTTAGATGTCCTGACCTTGTCACAGTTCACTGTAGTGTGGTGCTTTAGATGTCCTGACCCTATCACAGTTTCACTGTGGTGGTGCTTTAGATGTCCTGACCTTGTCACAGTTCACTGTAGTGTGGTGCTTTAGATGCCCTGACCTATCACAGTTCACTGTGGTGGTGCTTTAGATGTCCTGACCCTATCACAGTTCACTGTGGTGGTGCTTTAGATGTCCTGACCTATCACAGTTCACTGTAGTGTGGTGCTTTAGATGTCCTGACCTTGTCACAGTTCACTGTAGTGTGGTGCTTTAGATGTCCTGACCCTATCACAGTTCACTGTAGTGTGGTGCTTTAGATGTCCTGACCCTATCACAGTTCACTGTAGTGTGGTGCTTTAGATGTCCTGACCCTATCACAGTTCACTGTAGTGTGGTGCTTTAGATGTCCTGACCTATCACAGTTCACTGTGGTGTGGTGCTTTAGATGTCCTGACCCTATCACAGTTCACTGTGGTGGTGCTTTAGATGTCCTGACCTTGTCACAGTTCACTGTAGTGTGGTGCTTTAGATGTCCTGACCCTATCACAGTTCACTGTGGTGTGTGCTTTAGATGCCCTGACCTATCACAGTTCACTGTAGTGTGGTGCTTTAGATGTCCTGACCTATCACAGTTCACTGTAGTGTGGTGCTTTAGATGCCCTGACCTATCACAGTTCACTGTAGTGTGGTGCTTTAGATGTCTGACCCTATCACAGTTCACTGTGGTGTGGTGCTTTAGATGCCCTGACCTATCACAGTTCACTGTGGTGTGGTGCTTTAGATGTCCTGACCTATCACAGTTTCACTGTGGTGTGGTGCTTTAGATGTCCTGACCTATCACAGTTCACTGTGGTGTGGTGCTTTAGATGTCCTGACCTATCACAGTTCACTGTGGTGTGGTGCTTTAGATGTCCTGACCTTGTCACAGTTCACTGTGGTGTGGTGCTTTAGATGTCCTGACCTATCACAGTTCACTGTAGTGTGGTGCTTTAGATGTCCTGACCTATCACAGTTCACTGTAGTGTGGTGCTTTAGATGTCCTGACCCTATCACAGTTCACTGTGGTGTGGTGCTTTAGATGTCCTGACCTATCACAGTTCACTGTAGTGTGGTGCTTTAGATGTCCTGACCTTGTCACAGTTCACTGTAGTGTGGTGCTTTAGATGCCCTGACCTATCACAGTTCACTGTAGTGTGGTGCTTTAGATGTCCTGACCTATCACAGTTCACTGTAGTGTGGTGCTTTAGATGTCCTGACCCTATTACAGTTCACTGTAGTGTGGTGCTTTAGATGTCCTGACCCTATCACAGTTCACTGTAGTGTGGTGCTTTAGATGTCCTGACCTTGTCACAGTTCACTGTAGTGTGGTGCTTTAGATGTCCTGACCTATCACAGTTCACTGTAGTGTGGTGCTTTAGATGTCCTGACCTTCACAGTTCACTGTAGTGTGGTGCTTTAGATGCCCTGACCTATCACAGTTCACTGTGGTGTGGTGCTTTAGATGTCCTGACCCTATCACAGTTCACTGTAGTGTGGTGCTTTAGATGTCCTGACCTATCACAGTTCACTGTAGTGTGGTGCTTTAGATGTCCTGACCTATCACAGTTCACTGTAGTGTGGTGCTTTAGATGCCCTGACCTATCACAGTTCACTGTAGTGTGGTGCTTTAGATGTCCTGACCTATCACAGTTCACTGTAGTGTGGTGCTTTAGATGTCCTGACCCTATCACAGTTCACTGTAGTGTGGTGCTTTAGATGTGTCCTGACCTATCACAGTTCACTGTAGTGTGGTGCTTTAGATGTCCTGACCTATCACAGTTCACTGTAGTGTGGTGCTTTAGATGTCCTGACCCTATCACAGTTCACTGTGGTGTGGTGCTTTAGATGTCCTGACCTATCACAGTTCACTGTGGTGTGGTGCTTTAGATGTCCTGACCCTATCACAGTTCACTGTAGTGTGGTGCTTTAGATGTCCTGACCTATCACAGTTGACTGTAGTGTGGTGCTTTAGATGTCCTGACCTATCACAGTTCACTGTAGTGTGGTGCTTTAGATGTCCTGACCTATCACAGTTCACTGTAGTGTGGTGCTTTAGATGTCCTGACCCTATCACAGTTCACTGTAGTGTGGTGCTTTAGATGCCCTGACCCTATCACAGTTCACTGTGGTGTGGTGCTTTAGATGCCCAGACCCTTTGAACACTGTGAAGGTTTGACCTTTGACCTATACATCGGGCCGCCCATGGCCCATGTCTGTGTTGAAGGATGGGGCCCTGTGCATGATGGGGGGGGGGGGGGGGGGGGGGGGGGGGGGGGGTTGTGGTCAACAGTTTCACTCTGACTTGCTGTGTCTCTGTGGTCAACAGTTTCACACTGACTTGCTGTGTCTCTGTGGTCAACAGTTTCACACTGTCTGGCTGTGTCTCCCTGATGGAGGGGTCTGTTGTCAACAGTTTCACACTGACTGCTGTGTCTCCCTGATGGAGGGGTCTGTTGTCAACAGTTTCACACTGACTTGCTGTGTCTCCCTGATGGAGGGGGTCTGTTGTCAACAGTTTCACACCGACTTGCTGTGTCTCCCTGATGGAGGGGTCTGTTGTCAACAGTTTCACACTGACTTGCTGTGTCTCCCTGATGGAGGGGTCTGTTGTCAACAGTTTCACACTGACTTGCTGTGTCTCTGTGATGGAGGGGTCTGTGGTCAACAGTTTCACACTGACTTGCTGTGTCTCTGTGGTCACAGTTTCACACTGACTTGCCGTGTCTCCCTGATGGAAGGTCTGTTGTCAACAGTTTCACACTGACTTGCCGTGTCTCTGTGGTCAACAGTTTCACACTGTCTTGTGTCTCCCTGATGGAGGGGTCTGTGGTGCCTATCCTCAGCTAGAGACTAAGCTCTAAGCGCTTACAGATTGCATTCTTGTTTACACAACGGGCTGCCTACCTGGGTTTGCGCATGGGGCTGCCTACCAGGGTTTACACATGGGGCTGCCTACTGGGTTTACACAACAGGCTGCCTACCTGGGTTTACACAACAGGATGCCTACCTGGTTCACACATGGGGCTGCCTACCTGGGTTTACACATGGGGCTGCCTACCTGGGTTAACACAACGGGCTGCCTACCTGGGTTTGCATAAATGGGCTGCCTACCTGGGTTTGCACAACGGGCTGCCTGCTGGCGCTTCATTTCAGGCATTTCCCATGTCATCCAGTCAGTATTGTTCACTCCATTTACTGGTGGTGCCCCCCTTCCCCTCTGTACTTACAAGTGTTAAAGAGGATTTTGTAGTGGGCACAAGGCTACTGGCGGTGCCCCCTTCCCCTCTGTACTTGCAAGTGTTAAAGAGGATTTTGTAGTGGGCACAAGGCTACTGGCGGTGCCCCCCTTTCCCCTCTGTACTTGCAAGTGTTAAAGAGGATTTTGTAGTGGGCACAAGGCTACTGGCGGTGCCCCCCTTCCCCTCTGTACTTGCAAGTGTTAAAGAGGATTTTGTAGTGGGCACAAGGCTACTTGTGGTGCCCCCTTCCCCTCTGTACTTGCAAGTGTTAAAGAGGATTTTGTAGTGGGCACAAGGCTACTTGTGGTGCCCCCCTTTCCCTCTGTACTTGCAAGTGTTAAAGAGGATTTTGTAGTGAGCACAAGGCTACTTGTGGTGCCCCCTTCCCCTCTGTACTTGCAAGTGTTAAAGAGGATTTTTTGTAGTGGGCACAAGGCTACTTGTGGTGCCCCCCTTCCCCTCTGTACTTGCAAGTGTTAAAGAGGATTTTGTAGTGGGCACAAGGCTATTTGTGGTCCCCCCTTCCCCTCTGTACTTGCAAGTGTTAAAGAGGATTTTGTAGTGGGCACAAGGCTACTTGTGGTGGTCCCCCCTTCCCCTCTGTACTTACAAGTGTTAAAGAGGATTTTGTAGTGGGCACAAGGCTACTTGTGGTCCCCCCTTCCCCTCTGTACTTGCAGGTGTTTAAAGAGGATTTTGTAGTGGGCACAAGGCTACTGGCGGTGCCCCCCTTCCCATCTGTACTTACAAGTGTTAAAGAGGATTTTGTAGTGGGCACAAGGCTACTTGTGGCGCCCCCCTTCCCCTCTGTATTTACAAGTGTTAAAGAGGATTTTGTAGTGGGCACAAGGCTACTTGGTGTGCCCTCATCCCCTCTCTTCCTGCAAGAGTTAAAGAGGAATTATTTGATCATCACACTTCCTGTGATGTTGCACACATGTTGGAGAATGTTCTTGTGGTCACAAGATTGGCCAAGGAAGAGCTAGATTTTGATTGGAACTCGAAGTGAATAGCAACACCTTGACATGAAAGGGCAATATCTCTTCAGCCTACAGACCAGGCAGGGTGTAACACCTTGACATGAAGGGCAGTATCTCTTCAGCCTACAGACCAGGCAGGGTGTAACACCTTGACATGAAGGGCAATATCTCTTCAGCCTACAGACCAGGCAGAGTAATACCTTTACAAGAAGGGCAATATCTCTTCAGCCTAGAGACCAGGCAGAGCGACACCTTGACATGAAGGGCAATATCTCTTCAACCTGAAGACCAGGCTGGGTGTAACACACTGATGTCAAAGCTCTTCAGGTGAAATGTGTCAGCACAGGAGTATTTCTGGAGTGCCCTGTGACGCTGGTGTCAAAGTTCTTCAGGTGAAATGTGTCAGCACAGGAGTATTTCTGGAGTGCCCTGTGACACTGGTGTCAAGTTCGTCAGGTGAAATGTGTCAGCACAGGAGTATTTCTGGAGTGCCCTGTGACACTGGTGTCAAAGCTTTTCAGGTGAAATGTGTCAGCACAGGAGTATTTCTGGACTGCCCAGTGACACTGGTGTCAGAGCTCTTCAGGTGAAATGTGTCAGCACAGGAGTATTTCTGGAGTGCCCTGTGACACAATGTGGCATGATTCCATAGAATTCTCAGTGTTTGGGCATAGAGTGTTTCATCACATGATGCGCTTCATGGAGTTGGCAGAGTTGGAGTTGAAGTGGATGGTGTGAGTTGGTGAACAGAGCAATGACTTGCTGTTATTCTGAAGTCAGCTCTATCAGTGTTCAGAGACTGTATCCACTGATTCTTGAAGTGAGTTGTGTGACAGAACCTGTAAGAGTGTGTTGTCAGAATCTGTGATGTCAGCCCATCATCATATGTAGCATTCCTTTCTTCCCTGTGATATGTGATGTTATCAATAAATTGGGCCATGCTGATTGGTTATTTATTATTGGTGATCGAATCAAACATTGGCTTCCAGTCTGCTTTATTTCATTGATCTGCTTCTTCCTTCTTGTCCGTTGTCTTTCCCTGCAGTGACTGTAGTGCGCAGTGCCTGTGGTTGGTGGGTTGGCGTTGCATCAGGCTGTGTCTGTAGTGCGCAGTGCCTGTGGTTGGTGGGTTGGCGTTTGCATCAGGCTGTGTCTGTAGTGCGCAGTGCCTGTGGTTTGGGGGTTGGCGTTGCATCAGGCTGTGTCTGTAGTGCGCAGTGCCTGTGGTTGTGGGGTTGGCGTTGCATCAGGCTGTGTCTGTAGTGCGCAGTGCCTGTGATTGGTGGGTTGGCGTTGCATCAGGCTGTGTGTCTGTGAAGCTTAGTTGTGTGTCATTTGAAGAGGATGCATTTGTCAAACTGACTGGTTTCCTTCATATTGTAAATTATAAGTGAGCATCACTGTGCACTCCGGTGTGTATCTCTGTGTTTTTGCCTGTTTCCAGCACCACTGCAGCCTGTCTTGTTACCTTCATTACCGTTAACACCTGACCTTTCTCTTGTCATTACCTTCATGACCTTTAACACCTGACCTTTCTCTTGTCTTGTTGTTTATGTGGAGTTATAGATGTGACATCAGAGGACTGGTAGATTGTTGTTTCATGTGATGCAGTTCATGTCAGGTGGATACTGACCCTGTGGTTTCATCCTGTCAGAAATGGGAACATCAACGAGATCAGCAAGGCGGGCAGTCTGCACGAGTTCCTGATGGGGCTGCACAAGGAGTTCGGCCCTATCGCCTCCTTCTGGTGGGGCAAGCAGTACACCGTCAGCATCTCCACCCCCGGAACTCTTCCGCCAGCACCAGCACGTCTTTGACCGCCCAGGTCAGCTGCCTCAAAGCCAGGGCCGCCCTGGTTTAGAGGGGGGTGGGGGGGGGGGGGGGGGGGGGGGGGGGGGAGTAAGGGATGGGAGGAGAAGGGATCAGGAAGGGAGTGCAGGGATTTGCTGAGGGGGGGGGGGGGGGCGGGGGGGGGGGAGGAAGGACGAGGATGGGGTGGGGGGGGGGGGGGAGAAGATAGAGGTTATTCATTGATCAAAACTTGGCTTTTTGAATCCGGCATTGTGGTTACGAAGGAAGAAAGAGTAAGCATGTATGGAATAAGTTGAATTGGTATTTGTTACCATTTTTAAGTAACTTTAACACATGATATATGTTGACTTGGAATTCATTAGCACTTTGAAGTGCCTTTGACACATGAAATAAGTTGAATTGGAATTTATTACCACTTTTAAGTGCCTTTGACACATGAAATAAGTTGAATTAGAATGTATTACCTCTTTTTAAGTGCCTTTGACACATGAAATAAGTTGAATTGGAATTCATTACCACATTTTAAGTGCCTTTGATACATGAAACAAGTTGAATTGGAATTTATTACCACTTTTTAAGTGCCTTTAACACATGAAATAAGTTGAATTGGAATTGGTATTTGTTATCACTTTCTAGATACCTTTGACTGTTTTTTTTTTTATAGTTATTTTGACCACATTGTACAATGTAAATAAATGTGTGCAAGAATGGCTTTCTCCTGTGGAAAAACAACCCATGCATGAAGTACAGGTGGGCAGTATGGGTGTATTGGTTTGCATGCCTCAAGTACAGGTGGGCAGTATGGGTGTGTTGGTTTGCATGCCTGAAGGTGGGCAGTATGGGTGTGTTGGTTTGCATGCCTGAAGTACAGGTGGGCAGTATGGGTGTGTGGATGATTGCATGCCTGAAGTACAGGTGGGTAGTATGGGTGTGGTGGTTTGCATGCCTGAAGTACAGGTGGGGCAGTATGGGTGTGGTGGTTTGCATGCCTGAAGTACAGGTGGGCAGTATGGGGTGTGTGGTTTGCATGCCTGAAGTACAGGTGGGTAGTATGGGTGTGGTGGTTTGCATGCCTGAAGGTGGGCAGTATGGGTGTGGTGGTTTGCATGCCTGAAGTACAGGTGGGCAGTATGGGGTGTGGTGATTTGCATGCCTGAAGTACAGGTGGGCAGTATAGGGTGTGTTGGTTTGCATGCCTGAAGGTGGGCAGTATGGGGGTGTGTTGGTTTGCATGCCTGAAGTACAGGTGGGTAGTATGGGTGTGGTGGTTTGCATGCCTGAAGTACAGGTGGGCAGTATGGGTGTGTTGGTTTGCATGCCTGAAGTACAGGTGGGCAGTATGGGTGTGTTGGTTTGCATGCCTGAAGTACAGGTGGGCAGTATAGGTGTGTTGGTTTGCATGCCTGAAGTACAGGTGGGCAGTATGGGGGTGTGTTGGTTTGCATGCCTGAAGGTGGGCAGTATGGGTATAGTGGTTTGCATGCCTGAAGTACAGGTGGGCAGTATAGGTGTGTTGGTTTGCATGCCTGAAGTACAGGTGGGCAGTATGGGTGTGGTGGTTTGTATGCCTGAAGGTGGGCAGTATGGGTGTGGTGGTTTGCATGCCTGAAGTACAGATGGGCAGTATAGGTGTGTTGGTTTGCATGCCTCAAGTACAGGTGGGGCAGTATGGGTGTGTTGGTTTGCATGCCTGAAGGTGGGCAGTATGGGTGTGGTGGTTTGCATGCCTGAAGTACAGGTGGGCAGTATGGGTATGTTGGTTTGCATGCCTGAAGTACAGGTGGGCAGTATGGGTGTGTTGGTTTGCATGCCTGAAGTACAGGTGGGCAGTATGGGTGTGGTGGTTTGCATGCCTGAAGGTGGGCAGTATGGGTGTGGTGGTTTGCATGCCTGAAGTACAGGTGGGCAGTATGGGTGTGGTGGTTTGCATGCCTGAAGTACAGGTGGGCAGTATGGGTGTGGTGGTTTGCATGCCTGAAGTACAGGTGGGCAGTATGGGTGTGGTGGTTTGCATGCCTGAAGGTGGGCAGTATGGGTGTGGTGGTTTGCATGCCTGAAGTACAGGTGGGCAGTATGGGTGTGTTGGTTTGCATGCCTGAAGTACAGGTGGGCAGTATGGGTGTGGTGGTTTGCATGCCTGAAGTACAGGTGGGTAGTATGGGTGTGGTGGTTTGCATGCCTCAAGTACAGGTGGGCAGTATGGGTGTGGTGGTTTGCATGCCTGAAGGTGGGCAGTATGGGTGTGTTGGTTTGCATGCCTGAAGTACAGGTGGGCAGTATGGGTGTGGTGGTTTGCATGCCTGAAGTACAGGTGGGTAGTATGGGTGTGGTGGTTTGCATGCCTCAAGTACAGGTGGGCAGTATGGGTGTGGTGGTTTGCATGCCTGAAGGGTGGGCAGTATGGGTGTGTTGGTTTGCATGCCTGAAGGTGGGCAGTATGGGTGTGGTGGTTTGCATGCCTGAAGTACAGGTGGGTAGTATGGGGGTGGTGGGTTTGCATGCCTGAAGTACAGATGGGCAGTATAGGTGTGTGGTTTGCATGCCTGAAGGTGGGCAGTATGGGTGTGGTGGTTTGCATGCCTGAAGGTGGGCAGTATGGGTGTGGTGGTTTGCATGCCTGAAGGTGGGCAGTATGGGTATAGTGGTTTGCATGCCTGAAGTACAGGTGGGCAGTATGGGTGTGGTGGTGGTTTGCATGCCTGAAGGTGGGCAGTATGGGTGTGGTGGTTTGCATGCCTGAAGTACAGGTGGGTAGTATGGGGGTGTGGTGGTTTACTTGCCTGAAGGTGGGCAGTATGGGTGTGGTGGTTTGCATGCCTGAAGGTGGGCAGAATGGGTGTGGTGGTTTGCATGCCTGAAGTACAGGTGGGTAGTATGGGTGTGGTGGTTTGCATGCCTGAAGGTGGACAGTATGGGGTGTGGTGGTTTGCATGCCTGAAGTACAGGTGGGCAGTATGGGTGTGGTGGTTTGCATGC
>JADBJO010002954.1:30000-37500 GCA_016801955.1 Conus betulinus
ACACTGTGTTGTTTGTGCCTGTATTAAACTGACCCCATAGTAAAGTCTTTCCATTGAAAGACTGGGGTTTTCAACGGCAGTTCATCTTTGTCTTTTCTGCTATTATTTCCAAATGAAAATTCTCTTCCTAAAAAAAAAACAACAACAAAAAACCTTTGTTTGATGAATAATTCTGCTCGTTATTTTATCTTCTCCATATAAAAAAAAACTTTTTCTTTTTAGCATGGTAGTCTTAGCCTACGCACTAGAATGACCTCCTAGTAAATGTGCCCTCCCTCTAAAGACTTGTTTTCCTAGAAAATGTTGTCTTTTGTCGGTATGAAAAATGCAATGAAGACTTTCTCCCTGTGACCTCTTACAGCTTACAGCAAACTGCTGATCATGTATGGCTGTGTGTTTTAGGCATGGGAAGACATAGAACAACCTGCACTGCCCTTAGAGAACAGTGCCAATGATGTATGGCAGTGTGTTGTAGGCATGGGAAGACATAGAACAACCTGTGCTGCCCTTAGAGAACAGTGCTAATGATGTATTGCTGTGTTGTAGGCATGGGAAGACACTGAACAACGACTGACCAACCCTGTACTGCCCTTAGAGAACAGTGCCAATGATGTATTGCTGTGTTGTAGGCATGGGAAGACACTGAACAACGACTGACCAACCCTGTACTGCCCTTAGAGAACAGTGCTAATGATGTATTGCTGTGTTTAGGCATGGGAAGACATGGAACAACGACTGACCACTCTGTACTGCCCTTAGAGAACAGTGCTAATGATGTATTGCTGTGTGTTTTAGGCATGGGAAGACATGGAACAACGACTGACCAACCCTGTACTGCCCAAAGAGAACAGTGCCCGGGCTCAAAATTTCAAAAAGGGTCAGTGACATTATTGGTTTGACCTCTTGTATATGGATTTATCGGAAAATGGGATATTGCCTTCATCTTTCATACTGCTCATTCCTCATCTCACATACTGCTCATTCCCCATCTCACATACTGCTCATTCCTCATCTCACCTAATGCTCATTCCTCTTCTCACCTAATGCTCATTCCTCATGTCACATAATGTTCATTCCTCATCTCACATACTGCTCATTCCCCATCTCACATACTGCTCATTCCTCATCTCACCTAATGCTCATTCCTCTTCTCACCTAATGCTCATTCCTCATGTCACATAATGTTCATTCCTCATGTCACATAATACTCATTCCTCATCTCACATAATGCTCATTCCTCATCCCACCTAATGCTCATTCCTCATCTCACTTAATGCTCATTCCTCATCTCACATAATGCTCATTCCTCATCTCACCAAATGCTCATTCCTCATCTCACCTAATGCTCATTCCTCATCTCACTTAATGCTCATTCAGAACAACTACAATTTTTAGACCACACCTCATTCTAATCGTTTATGTGGCTGTGGTTTCCAACAAAAAGAAAACTAAGATTTTATTCACCAAATCAAATACGGAATAGATAGATCAAATAATGTGCAGTAATCATGGTCACAGTGTTTAACTACTAGATGACAACAACATCAGCATTATCATTTATTTCCATGAACTTCAGTTTCACTGCTATCACAAATATATTGCATATTTTTAACATCAATCACACATTTTCTTTCCTAGGAGAACATTGCACAATGACATACAGCTCACACACACACTCACACTAGGGAAAAGAGAGAGAGAGAGAAAGAGAGAGAGAGAGAAATGGAAACAAGACAAAAAACAGAAGGGATAAGCCAAATCACTAATGCAATCAAACTACAAACACAAGGTGCCGCATACAGTTAGAACAATGACCAGGAAGGCACTGCCTCCTCCACAGTTCCTCATTATGTTATCACCGGCCTCTGAGTGGACAGACAAACCAACAACAAAGCTGGCTGTGCCCTACACCAGCCCTCTACACCAGAGGACCAACACAGAACCCTGGACAGCCAGAGGACACAACACATGGATGACACCCTGGACGTCATGGAACCCTGGTCACATCAAGAGCAACACAGCTCACATGGATGACACCCTGGACGTCATGGAACCCTGGTCACATCAAGAGCAACACAGCTCACATGGATGACAGCCTGGACCCCACAGAACCCTGGTCACGTCAAGAGCAACACAGCTCATGAGGATGACTCCCTGGACACCACAGAACCCTGGTCACATCAAGAGCAACACAGCTCATGAGGATGACAGCCTGGACACCACAGAACCCTGGTCACGTCAAGAGCAACAGCTGATGAGGATGACTGACAACCTGGACACAGCATTAAGCCACACACACCAGCACAGCACTGGGAATTGAACCACTTTGACACTGACTGCACAGCAAGCGTCGCTCATCTGAAATCTGACTGCCGTCGCTCCTGACCTACTGACAATGTGAAGTCAATTCAGAACTGAAAACAGCCACAGGGATTGGATGCCTTGAGTTACAGGACAAACCAACCATCCATCGTCTGCCTCTGCTCTGAAATACAAGTAGGAGACATGGGGAGGGAGTGTGACGAGATGGGATGAGTGGTAGGTGGGTCCTCTAGGGGAAGGACTTTGAATAATTTCTCGATGAGAATTATCTTAACATTTCACCTCCTCCCTCATTCTTACTAGTGGTAGAAGGAGCAACTTTCCGGTACTAGTCATCGAAAGAAATTTATATTTATACCGGGTACTGTTAAAATACTTGATAGTGGCTCTGAGATAAGTTTTCTTAGGCCTGTACTCTTATAAGTGCTTGTAGCTCTGAGAGACAGAATTGAAGAGAGAAGTTCAAACAGTCAACACTGACTGAACAACAGAGAGCTGACACAAGTTAAGTGCAGTTTCACCCATCAACTTTACTTGCTTACACATGGGTTAGTATATACATGTCTGTTCTATAGGCTTAATTATAGTTCGCATTGAATCACCACAATTAAATGCCCTTCCTCACTCCTACGTTACTTACTTACACTCACAGTAGTAGCTTAAGTTGGTATATAGTGGGCATGTCAATGTTACTCTGAATATATATTCTTATACATATCCACTTCGCTTGTGTGCACCCAGTGCAGCAGCCAAAGAGGTAATCATAGACAGGTTCTCATTGTTTCATTATATAAAGTGAGGGTAAGGGTCTGATGGGTTTGAGTCCAGGGAGATTAACAGCCTTATCTCATATTGGAGAGAATAGTTGATCTCTCTTGTGTGGTTGCTGACTGATCCTGTGGACCTGGCGCTGTAGTGCTGGGCTGTGGAGTGTCTTCACCGTGTCTAGCCCAGAGAGTTGTTGTATCTGGCATCACCTTGGTTTTTGGAGTAGCCACAGTGTGTGGTTTAGCCACAGGTTGTAGCGTGACCACGATCCCAGGTCTGCGATAAAGAGAACTTGGTCTGTAGGTGAGTAGCTGAGTGGCTGGTCTGTTGAGTTCACACATTTACCCTCTTATCTTTCAGAAGAGGTGTGAGAACTCGGCCAGCAAAGGTTTGCTCTATTGTAGAGTTTCTACTATAACTATCAAAATCCACTTTTGTTAAAAAGCTGAGTTAAGCTTACAAAAGGGTAGGAGACAGTATACAATGCTACACAGGATCAGTCAAACAACTCTTCCATGTTTCTTATGAATTAAATCACAATAACTTGGGCTACACTTAGTCCAAGTGCACATGTGATGTAGACTTAAAGTCATACACTACAAATCATTCCAACCATCACCAGTATTTATAAATCAGCTTAGCAGTTTTCACCTGATACAGGCATACTGTTTTTCTGATCTAAATGTATCATTTATTTGTCATCTAACAGATAAAATTATATACTGGCAAAAGTCAGGTTGAACGCAAAGAATATGGTGGAATTGTTAATAAAGAATCATAACCACATGGTGAGAGCTTTTGCCACATGATGGCAAGCAAACTACTACACAGAATAATCATTCATCAGTTTGAGAATTGTCACCAAGTATTTGTACAAAGTTACAATGTTAACCCACACGGCATACATAAAATCAGTGCATAGATTTGAAAATGTAAAACATATTGCTGACTCACATGTTCCTGGGATGAGTCAGTGAAACTTTAGACTGGGAGTAGAGTGGAAGAGATAACCGTGCACCACTCTGGGTTTCCTCAGTCTTTTCATGTTTCACCTACAGCTGGTCTCAGGGACAGTGAATGTGCGACCCTATATGTCTGCTATATGTATTCTGAACTGCCAGATCGGGTTTCTTATCTGGCTGACAGAGTGTCAGTCAAAATGAGACAAAGGGAGAAGGTTTGCCTGTCATTCTTCACCCCTTTCTGCTGATTGGTCCAAGTGCAGACGTTTGAAGTATGCCCGTGCCATGGTACTGAGATTAACGACTGATGATTTATTTATGCACACGAATGCTAATGAGACCAGTGCGGGGGTCATCACAATGTCATCACACCCGCCCGGAGCACACGGATAGGTGCGGGTTTGGGAGGTTGGAATGGGGGGGGGGGGGGGGGGGGGGGGGGTAAGCGAGAGAGAGGGAGGAGGTTCTCTCTGTGGTGGTATTATTCAGTTGCTGGTGGAGTAGAGAGAGAGAGAGAGAGAAGGGGGACAGGTGGTGATGCCTACATGAGTTATGTATACTTTCTTTGTAATCTACGGTGTTAAGTTGGGCGGCTCAGCCATTCGAAGAGGGGGGGGGTGGCGTTGGAGAGGGGAGAGTTGGCATAGATTTGAATAGATTTGTTGCTGTGTGTGTGACACACAGGAGGGAGAAAGGGGGTCAATGGCATCTGTGATTGTACAGAAAACTACAAGTTGGACCGATCAGATGGATTTTGTCGAACGTTTCGTCACATGTAGCAAGCCCATAGCCTGCCTTCCCCGTCACCCCTTCAACAACACGGCCAGCTGTGTCCCATCAGCAGTCATTTCATTAACAACATATTTTATACAGCCACTCTTGGTCAGGGTGATGGGGATGAAGTGGGCTGATTGTGAAACCTGTGTCCTGGTCAAGGTGATGGAGGATGAAGTGGGACTGATTGTGACACTTGTGTCCATGGTCAGGGTGATGGAGGATGAAGTGGACTGATTGTGACACTTGTGTCCATGGTCAGGGTGATGGGGATGAAGTGGACTGATTGTGACACCTGTGTCATGGTCAGGGTGATGGGGGATGAAGTGGGCTGATTGTGACACCTGTGTCATGGTCAAGGTGATGGGGGATGAAGTGGACTGATTGTGACACCTGTGTCATGGTCAGGGTGATGGGGGATGAAGTGGGGTGACTGTGACACCTGTGTCCATGGTCAGGGTGATGGGGGATGAAGTGGGCTGACTGTGACACTTGTGTCTTGGTCAGGGTGATGGGGGATGAAGTGGGCTGATTGTGACACCTGTGTGATGGTCAGGATGATGGGGATGAGGTGGGGTGATTATGACACCTGTGTCCATGGTCAGGGTGATGGGGATGAAGTGGGCTGACTGTGACACCTGTGACACCTGTGTCATGGTCAAGGTGATAGGGGATGAAGTGGGCTGTGACACCTGTGTTCATGGTCAGGGTGATGGGGGATGAGGTGGGCTGATTGTGACACCTGTGTTCATGGTCAGGGTGATGGGGGATGAAGTGGGCTGACTGTGTCACCTGTGTCCATGGTCAAGGTGATGGGGGATGAAGTGGGCTGATTGTGACACCTGTGCGATGGTCAGGGTGATGGGGGGGGGGGGGGGGGGGGGGGGCTGGCTGACTGTGACACCTGTGTCCATGGTCAGGGTGATGGGGGATGAAGTGGGCTGATTGTGACACCTGTGTCCATGGTCAGGGTGATGGAGGATGAAGTGGACTGATTGTGACACCTGTGTCCATGGTCAGGGTGATGGGGGATGAAGTGGGCTGACTGTGACATCTGTGTCATGGTCAGGGTTATGGGGGATGAGGTGGACTGATTGTGACACCTGTGTCATGGTCAAGGTGATGGGGGATGAAGTGGGCTGATTGTGACACCTGTGTCATGGTCAGGGTGATGGGGGATGAAGTGGGCTGATTGTGACACCTGTGTCATGGTCAAGGTGATGGGGGATGAAGTGGGCTGATTGTGACACCTGTGTCCACTGCTGACAAACTGCAGGAACAGATGAACCAGTACATTCCTGATGAGTTGTACTTTGGTAACCATCGTAAAGTACATTGACAGATTATGTGTTACATATGTGATGAGTGATACTGTGGTAACCATCATAAAGTACACTGACAGATTATGTGTTACATATGTGATGAGTGATACTGTGGTGACCATCATAATGTACACTGACAGATTATGTGTTACATATGTGATGAGTGATACTGTGGTAACCATCATAATAAAGTACACTGACAGACTATGTGTTACATATGTGATGAGTGATACTGTGGTGACCATCGTATAAAGTACACTGACAGACTATGTGTTACATATATGATATGAGTGATACTGTGATAACCATCATAATAAAGTACATTGACAGATTTATTTGTGACATATGTTATGATAGAGATATAACCCTGATCTTCACAAAGTACATTAATAGATTAATTGTTACATATGCAATGAGTAATACTGTGGCAAACCATCCTAAAGTACATTGACAGATTATGTGTTACATATGTGATGAGTGATACTGTGGTGACCATCATAATAAAGTACATTGACAGATTATGTGTTATATATGTGATGAATGATACAATCCTGATCATCACAAAGTAAATCATTCATATTTGTTAAATATGTCATGAGTAACATCGCCCTGACCATCATAAAGTACATTGACATTAATTTTTACATGTGTGTGATGAGTAATACTGTCCTGATCATCATAAAGTACACAAACAGATTAATTTTTACTTATGTTATGAGTAATACAACCCTGATCATCATATAGTAGATTAACAGATTATTTGTTTCATATGTGTGGAGTGGTACCGTCGTGACCATTAGATGTAAAGTACATGAATAGATTACTTGTTACATATGTGATGAGTCATACTGTCTTGACCATTCTATATAAAGTGCATGAACAGATTAATATTACATATGTGATGAGTGATCCATCACATCATCACCATCATTGACCATCCTGACTGTTACACATATTACACAGCTCTGACCATCTTGAAAGCTGTTTACTGATTGATTTTTACACATTCTGTACAGAGCGTACCATCATCAAAAAAAAAAAAAGACTCTAATCCATTGATTGTCACATGTGTACAGCTCTGATTATCATGAACTGTAATGGATTGATTGTTACACACATTGTACAGTGCTTGCCACCACAAAAGACACTAATCAGTTGATATTGTAACATGTATACAGCTCTGGCCATCAAGAAGGTTTTTACTAGATTGTTACACCTGTTGTACGGCCCTCACATCGTGAAACACTTATCAGTTGATTGTTGCATGTGAACAGCCCTGACGATCTTTAGCGACAGGTTGTGATGTCTGTGTGGTGTGCAGCCATTTCCAGCATAAAGGAACTTGTCAGCAG
>JADBJO010002954.1:42500-80000 GCA_016801955.1 Conus betulinus
TCTGTAGTGGGATAAACAGTTCTGTCTGTAGTGGGATGAGCAGTTCTGTCTGTAGTGGGATGAATAGTTCTGTATGTAGTGGGATGAGCAGTTCTGTCTGTAGTGGGATGAATAGTTCTGTCTGTAGTGGGATAAACAGTTCTGTCTGTAGTGGGATGAACAGTTCTGTCTGTAGTGGGATGAACATTGGGATTGAAATTTTGCATGAAATTCATGTGGACGACCATGACACAAACTCAGCAAAATCCACACTGATCTTGGGTTTTCCAAAGCCAAGATACCACAAAGGCCTTGATGGTCCTGAAGTATGGTGAGGAGGCCAAGACACCACAAAGGCCTTGATGGTCCTGAAGTATGGTGAGGGTTGTGCTTCAAACAGGATCACAGTGCAGAAAGCCATGTCACAGTATCTTTAGAGTATACCCTCTGCAGAGGGTATACTCTAAAGATATCTTTAGAGTATACCCTCTCCATAGTCGTGGTCATTAATAGTGGCACAGAGACTGGCACCGATGCAGTCTTTGAGAGAGGAAAGGGAAGACAAAAACAAAGCATTTGAAATTGCGAAAGTTTTGTTGTGGTTTTGTTGTTGTTGTTGTTCTGGGGTGAAGAAAAAAAGGAAGAAGAAAATGAAGTGTTTTGAATTGCGAAAAGTTTTTCTTGTTGGTTGTAGTTTTGGTGGTGTTATACCACATCCAGATTCCTCTTTACCTTGACGTATTCCTCTCTGTAGTTGGAAAAGATTCCTCTTTACATTCACATATTCTTCTCTGTAGTTGGAAAATTCTCATTACCTTAACATATTCCTCTCTGTAGTGGGAAAAGACTCCTCTGCTGGTTGACGGAAGGGTTGGCAGGTGTTGGTATTTTTGTGTGACAAGCAAAATAGCAGGAGGAATCTGGATGGTGTCTGTCCTTTCAAACGGGTGGTGTACTTGTTCCTGCTCTACCATCTTCTCACACAAGGAGCAGAGCAAGAAGGATGACCCGAGAGGTCAGACTGTGTTCAGTCTGTCTTTAAATCCATGATGACACTGTTCCAGTTCTGACAACAAATGGGTTTTGTCTGTCTGTGAGTGGTCTGTGTGTCTCTATAAATCCATGATGTCACTGTTCCTATTCTGACATGGTATGGGTTTTATTAGTCAGTGTGTGTGTGTGTGTGTGTGTGTGTGTGTGTGTGTGTGTGTGTGTGTGTGTGTGTGTGAGTAAATCCATGATGTCACTGCTCCAATTCTGACACTTCTGACCAGTCTGATGGCTAATGTGTAGGTCAGACATCTGCTAAGTCGTATCCACGAGACCCTCTTTTCAAATTATCTCATCTTAGTCATTGAGTCATTTATCCATCAGCTTTAGATCAAGCGCAGTACAGTCTCAAAACTTAGCGGAAGTGGTGTAGTAGCGTATATGGACCAGTCCGCACGCAGTGACACTTCCTTGATCAAACTGAAACTGACACTGAATGTGTTTTGTTAGTCAGTGTGTGTGTGGTCTGTGTCTGTCAGTCTATGATGTTCCTGTCCAAACTCTTACAGTGAATGGTTTTGTCAGTCTGTGTGCTCTGTGTCTCTGTACATCTATGATGTCACCATTCCAATTCTGACGCTTAATGGAATGGTTTGGTCAGTCTGTTTATGGTCTGTGTCTCTGTACATCCATGGTGTCTGTATCAGTTCTGACAGTGAATGGTTTGGTCAGTCTGTTTATGGTCTGTGTCTCTGTACATCCATGGTGTCTGTATCAGTTCTGACAGTGAATGGTTTGGTCAGTCTGTTTATGGTCTGTGTCTCTGTACATCCATGGTGTCTCTGTTTCAGACTCCGGTGATTCATGCTCTGGGCGTGTCCTTGATGGACGAAGACATCTGGCCTGCTCCTACTGTGTAAGTCTCCCATCATGCCTTGTCGCTATCTCATCATGCCTTATTGCTGTCCCATCATGCCTAATTGCTATCCCATCATGCCTTATCGCTGTCCCATCATGCCTTATTGCTATCCCATCATGCCTTATCGCTATCCCATTATGCCTTATTGCTGTCCCATCATGCCTTATTGCTATCCCATCATGCCTTATTGCTGTCCCATCATGCCATATCGCTCTCCCATCATGTCTTATTGCTGTCCCATCATGCCATGGTAGTATCCCATCATTCCTTGTTGGTGCCACATTATGTTGGTCAGTCTGTCCATGTCTGGATCTTGCAGTCACCCAGTCTTTAAGGGCATAAAACTGATCCAGTCTGGAGTGAAATGAAACATTTGGGGGTAAAATGCAGTCACCCAGTCTTTAAGGGCATAACACTGAACCAGTCTGGGGTGAACAGAAACATTTGGGGGTAAAATGCAGTCACCCAGTCTTTAAGGGCATAACAGTGAACCAGTCTGGGGTGAACAGAAACATTTGGGGTAAAATGCAGTCACCCAGTCTTTAAGGGCATAACAGTGAACCAGTCTGGGGTGAACAGAAACATTTGGGATTGAAATGCAGTGTGAACCAGTCTGGGGTGAAAAGAAACATTTTGGGGAAAATGGAATCATCCAGTCTTTAAGGGCATAATACTGAAACAGTCTGGGGTGAACAGAAACATTTGGGAGTAAAATGCAGTGAACCAGTCTGGGGTGAACAGAAACACTTGGGGGAAAATGGAACTGACCCATTCAAGGGTGATACACCGTAGAGCTGATCGTGTTTCCCTCGGGAAGCTGTAACCGCGTCACTGGTAGACAAGGAGATGGTGACACACATAGGGAAAGAGGTGGGGAGAAAGACGTGAAGGTGGTGGGGGCCGCTCAGTCTGTTTCTCTGATAGTGGAACAGACTTTCAGAGTGGGAGGGGGAGGGGAGGGGGGGTGAGTGCACTGCTTATTTCTGCAATAAAACAAAGTGCATCCATGAAGGCTTTGCTCTGTTTGCTATTGTGACAAACAGAGGAATGCTAAAGATTAGGGGGGCTGTCATGAGTGTGATCCCACATGTGGACTGAACACTGTGATCCCACAATATGTGGACTGAACGCTGTGATCCCACAACATGTGGACTGAAGACTGTGATCCCACAACATGTGGACTGAACACTGTGATCCCACCACATGTGGACTGAAGACTGTGATCCCACAACATGTGGACTGAACGCTGTGATCCCACAACATGTGGACTGAAGACTGTGATCCCACAACATGTGGACTGAACGCTGTGATCCCACAACATGTAGACTGAAGACTGTGATCCCACAACATGTCCACTGAACACTGTGATCCCACAACATGTCCACTGAACACTGTGATCCCACAACATGTGGACTGAACACTGTAATCCCACAACATGTCCACTAAACACTGAGATCCCACAACATGTGGACTGAACACTGTGATCCCACAACATGTGGACTGAACACTGTGATCCCACAACATGTCCACTAAACACTGTGATCCCACAACATGTGGACTGAACACTGTGATCCCACAACATGTGGACTAAACACTGTGATCCCACAACATGTCCGCTGAACACTGTGATCCCACAACATGTGGACTGAACACTGTGATCCCACAACATGTGGACTTAATGCTGTGATCCCACAACATGTCGGCTGAACACTGTGGTCCCACAACATGTGGACTGAACACTGTGATCCCACAACATGTGGACTGAATACTGTGATCCCACAGCATGTGGACTGAACACTGTGATCCCACAGCATGTGGACTGAATACTGTGATACCACATGTGGACTTAACACTGTGATCCCTCAACATGTGGACTCGACACTGTGATCCCACAGCCTGTGGACTGAACACTGTGATCCCACTACATGTCCACTGAACACTGTGATCCCACAGCCTGTGGACTGAACACTGTGATCCCACAACATGTGGACTGAACACTGTGATCCCACAACATGTGGACTGAACACTGTGATCCCACAACATGTGGACTGAACACTGTGATCCCACAACATGTAGACTGAACACTGTGATCCCACAACATGTGGACTGAACACTGTGATCCCACAACATGTGGACTGACGCTGTGATCCCACAACATGTCCACTGAACACTGATCCCACATGTGGACTGAACACTGCGATCTCACATGTGGACTAAAAACTGTGACAGGAGGTATCCTTGTAATCACTTTGAGTGCTGTCAAATCAAAATAGGATAAACACAATATAATAGGACATAAGAGCAAGAAACAGTTACTTTGTCATACAGAATTTATTATCTGTCATACTTCATTTGTAGATTGTGTAGTTGTGCCATCAAATATGTTAATATTCAATCTAAACATCGTTAGAAAAGAGAATGAAGACAGGGGATTTCATATGTATATTTATGACAACAAAGATTTTTAAGAAATAAAAAGAACACTGTGTTACGATCTAATGATGGAACAGTTGCATGCTGACACAAAAACAACGTACAGTAATGACTTGATAATATAACCAGAGATCATTTAGGACTAGTGCTAGTAGTGTGATACTGTTAATGTGACTATGATAATTGTATGCACTGTTACTGATTCAGATGGTATTATACAGCTGGTTATGACAAAACCAAATGACATTTGTCATTATTTTCATGATTAGTGTTGTAATACAAAAAAAAATCTCTGTTTAGTAATAAGCCAAATGACATTTATTATCATTAGCATTACGTTGCTGTTGACAGAAAAGTATGTCACAGAATGATGAAGTCACAAGTGAAGAAGACATCAGGATGACGTATTGTTGCATTGATTGTTATCTGCCTGTCCTGTTTCTCCAACCAGATTCGACCCGGACCGTTTCTCAGAGAGGAGGAGCAAAGGCCGACCCAGCCTGGCCTTCTCTCCCTTTGGCTTTGCAGGTCACCGCAAGTGCCCGGGGTACCGCTTCGCCTACATGGAGGCCGGCATCATGCTGGTGACGGCCCTGCAGAAGTTCCACTTCCTGCTGGTGCCAGGTCAGGAGGTCAAGCCGCAGCATGGCCTGGTCACCCCCACCCAAGGAGGAGATCTGGTTCAGGGTCACCAGGAGGTCCTGAAACCCATCAAGCTCTCCACAAAGCTGCATGTGGGTCATGCTGCTCATCCACTTGAAAACAAATGTTGGAACAGTTTGAGGAGAGCAATGCTGTGATGGGACGTTTTTTTTTTTTAATGCTTATTGTCAGGATTGTCTCTTTGCCAGAAAAGGTAACAGAAAAATCATGCGTTCACAAGAAGCAGTCGCTGAAGTGTGTTTTATTGTCAGGATTGTCAATATGCCAGACAATATAAGAGAAAATCACATGTTCACAAGCAGCAGTCACTGAAGTTGGTTTTTATTGTGGTTATGACAGAGACTTGAGCTGTTAGCTGGTGATAACAACCAGAACTTAATATATCTGAAATCTTTGCCATGCAAGATATAAGCAACACTGTATGCCTAAAATCTGTTTCATTTGAGATAAACCAGCACTCTTTATCCCTAATACCTATGCCCATGTGAGATGAACCAGGATAAAGCTAGACAGTTTGGTGAAGTGTGGACAGTAAAAGATTGTGACACCGTGATGGGTCGGTGAATTCTCATCTGACCTGGCTTTGGATGGGGAGGGTGGGGGTGAGACAGGATCGCATTGCTGTTCATGGCAGGAACACCAGCAGAAGAAGATGTGGGTGGGGGGGGGGGCTTTTCTATTTCCATTTCAGGGTGGGAACATACCAATTAGGATAGGTGGGGAGGGCAGCTTCCTATAGTATTCAGGGCAGGAACACGGGCACGGTGGGAGTGAAGGGGGAGGTAGGGAGGGCTTCTCTGTTTCTGTTACAGGCAGGAACACCGGCATGAGGGGAAGAGGGAGGGGGGAGGAGGGGGCGGGCTTCTCTATTTCTGTTACAGGCAGGAACTCCAACATGAGAACTTCTGTCAAGACTTACTGTCGTGCACCTCTTTGTAGAGTTCCTTCTTACTGTCGTCCACCTCTCTGTAGAGTTTCTTCTTACTGTCGTCCACCTCGCTGTAGAGTTTTTTCTTACTGTCGTCCACCTTGCTATAGAGTTTCTTCTCACTCATAGAAATGACAGTTTCAATGTTGTCCACCTCTCTGTATAGTTTCTTCTTACTCATAGAAATGATAGTTTCAATGTCGTCCACCTCTCTGTAGAGTTTCTTCGTACCCATAGAAATAATAGTTTCAGTGTTGTCCACCTCTCTGTAGAGTTTCTTCTTACTTGTAGAAATAATAATTTCAGTGTTGTCCACCTCTCTGTAGAGTTTCTTCTTACTTGTAGAAATAATAGTTTCAATGTCGTCCACCTGTCTGTAGAGTTCCTTTTTACTGTCATCCACCTCTCCGTAGAGTTTCTTCTTACTGTCGTCCACCTCTCTGTAGAGTTTCTTCTTATTCATAGAAATAATAGTTTCAATGTTGTCCACTTCTCTGTAGAGTTTCTTCTTACTGTCGTCCACCTCTCCGTAGAGTTTCTTCTTACTTGTAGAAATAATAGTTTCAATGTTGTCCACCTCTCTGTAGAGTTTTTTCTTCTTACTGTTGTCCACCTCTCTGTAGAGTTTCTTCTTACTGTTGTCCACCTCTCTGTGGAGTTTCTTCTTACTGTCGTCCACCTCTCTGTAGAGTTTTCTTCTTACTGTCGTCCACCTCTCTGTAGAGAGTTTCAAATAAGAAGAAAACACATGCTGCAATGAAAGTGTAGCCTGTGGGATGTTAACGAAGGGCTGACTGCATGCCCACGTTCAGTCTTCCAGTGAAGAAGGCGGGTGTGACGATGCCAGCCAGTGTTGCTGTACTGTGGAGTGTTTTGGTCATGACTTCATACAACGTTTGATAGCAAGTCTTGGGAACACATGTTCTTGGGGCCAGCATGTACACAGTTTTTTGTGTGTGTGTGTGTGTGCTGGGGAAGACTTTTCCAATTTATTTTCAATCTTTTTTCTCTTTTTTTTTTAGTCACAGCAGGAACATGCGCATTACAGCTCAACAAGGTAAAATGCGTCCCAAGCTGTCGTACATGGTTCAGACTGTTAATAAGGTATCGCTGTTTGTGGCACAACGATTGTTAATGGAAAAGTGATTATCTTTGCGTCCTGTACTCTTGTGTTGAAGAGGGTTTCCAAAACAAGTGGTCAGCTGTATGTACCTGTCTTCAGCTGAACTCCCTTTTCTGCCAGGGATGTAGGTTAGACAATGTGCACCCTGATAGAGATCAATTTATTGACTGTATATGCGAGAGCCTTTGCTGGACCTGTGGGATGAAGGCCATTGTTGGACCTGTGAGATGGTGGACTATGTTGGACCTGTGGGATGGTGGACCTATGGTGGGCAGTGTTGGACCTGTGGGATGGTGGACCTGTGAGATGGTGGGGGCAGTGTTGGACCTGTGGGATGGTGGGCAATGTTGGACTTGTGGGATGTTGGACCTGTGGTATGGTGGGCAATGTTGAACCTATGGGATGTTGGACCTGTGGGATGGTGGGCAATGATGGATCTGTGGGATGTTGGACCTGTGGGATGGTGGGCAATGATGGATCTGTGGGATAGTGGGCAATGTTGGGCCTGTGGGATGGTGGGCAATGATGGATCTGTGGGATGGTGGGCAATGTTGGACCTGTGGGATATTGGACCTGTGGGATGATGGGCAATGATGGATCTGTGGGATGGTGGACTTCTGGGGTGATGGACAATGGTGGACCTTTGGGATGGTGGGTATAGTATTGGACCTGTGGTGGGCAGTGGTAGACCTGTGGATGGTGGACAATGTTAGACCTGTGGGATAACGGAACTGTGGGATGGTGTACCTGTGGGATGGTGGGCAATGTTGAACCTGTGGGATGATGGAACTGTGGGATGTTGGACCTGTGGGATGGTGGGCAATGTTGAACCTGTAGGATAGTGGGCACTGTTGTACCTGTGGGATAGTGGGCAGTGTCGGATCTGTGGGATAGTGGGCAATGTTGTACCTGTGCCTTTCTTCATTTGTTGCCCCTTCAATGCAGGTCTTCACCTTTTGTCAGGGCTGGACACAGAAGAGGGTGTTAGGGGTGGTGTGTGTTTTCTGTCTGAAGTGGCCGTGTTGTTGACACAGCTGTGAGCAGGGGGGCGTGGCAGAAGGCTGCATGGACTTTCTGTCATCAGAACAGCTCCATCAGTCATCACATCCACACAAACACTGTCTCTTAGGACAGCAAAATGTAGTACTGTTGTTGGTGATCCTTTTCTCTGGTTATAACAAGCTCAGAAAGTAGCAGAGTTGATAGGAGATGTTGATCCTTACCTTTGTTATAACAACAGCAACAATAACAACAACACGGTTTCCTATAACAATCTCAGAAATTAGCAGAGTTGGTTTTTTTTTTATCTTTACCTCTCAGAGAGTAGCAGAGTTGTTTTTTTTTTATCCTTACCTTTGTTATAACAATCTCAGAAAGTAGCAGACTTGTGTGTTAATCCACTTTTTTTTCTTGTGGTTCTGTTGCAAATGAATGTCTTAATCAATGCAAAATACCCAGTGATGGTTCAGATGAGTTCTTTTGTCATCTTTGCTTCTGAAATCAACCTATTATAAGATTGAAGTTGAATTTTTTGAAAAAAAAAAAAAAAAAAAAAGTAAACAAAGAAACAAACAAAATAATCCAATTTTGATACGGACTAGAACTAAGATGCCACTTCATCATTCAAAATCAAGACTCCAGCACTATGCTGATAATTGATCGTAGCCATATCAAAATCGTGATTGATCCATTTTATCGGAAAGAAAGATTTGCTTTCGTTCTATGGTCATGGAAAACTCAGAGTGAACACCAGTGCTTCTTTTCATCGCCAGTGAATACTTTGAAATGATACCAGTGGTTTGTTTTACATCATTCTGTGGTTGGAGATTTACTCATCAATCACGTCATGTCATTCAAGGTTGTAGGCCATCAGAGCTGTGCCTTATTCGGCCGCTTCCCTTGTGGTATTGCTTTGTGAGCGTGGAAGGTTTTCTCCTGATCTGACTCCAGATGCTGAAACTCTGGCGTTGTTCAACACAGGAGGCAGTCATCGGTGTCCTGCAAGATCGGTCAGCATCTGGTCATGGCTCCAGCTCCTGTGGGGGGTCAGAGGTCATGCTCCGTGGTGTGTTGCCAGGTAGTTTTGGGTCATCCTCTTCGTCCAGTTTCTACAGGTGTCCCTCAAAGGACTGGGTTTTGCCAGAAGTGAGGGGCAAGACACGCTACAAGCCCCATCACCTCATGCATCTTATTTTGCGAGTAATGGAGAATATGGAGTTTTGATTGAAGCGCTGTCCAATTTCCTTGTTGGTGAAGTGGCTTCCCTTGTGGTCAGGATCTTTGTCAGGCAGCTGCAGTCTAAGGCATCATGGGATGGTGTCATCTGCCTGACGCTGCACCATGGGACCAATCATTTTCTATACCCAGGTGTTTGGCTTTGTGTCATTCTTTACTTCTTGTATACCAGGTGTTTGTCTTTGTGTCATTCTTTACTTTCTTGTATACCCAGGTCTTTCGCTTCATGCCATTCTTTACTTTCTTGTATACCAGGTCTTTGGCTTTGAATTTTTCTTTGCCACTGTGGGCAAGAACATCTTTACTTTCTTGATTGTTTCTCTTTAAGTGAAAAATTAATGCAGGTGTTTGGGGTTCAGTTTTTTTTAATAAAAGTCTTTTCATCCTCACAGTAAAGTGAAGATCACTCCTGTGATACAACTATGAAAATAAATTCAATGCAATAACCTGTGTGTGTGTGTGTGTGTGTGTGTGTGTGTGTGTGTGTGTGTGTGTGTGTGTGCGTGCGTGTGTGTGTGTGTGCGTGCATGCATGTGTGTGTGCGTGCGTGCGTATGAGCATGCATTCGTGCGTGTGTGTGTGTGTGTGTGTGTGTGTGTGTGTGTGCAAGCAAGAGTAAGAGAAAGTGTGTGCCTTTGAAGAACATCCATTTGAATTTAGTGTATGTGTATTGTATGTGTGTATGTAAAACTGTTCCTTTGAACGACTTTAGTGTGTGTGTACTGTATGTATGTAAAACTGTTCCTTTGAACAACATTGGTGTATGTGTACTGTATGTATGTAAAACGGTTCCTTTGAACGACATTAGTGTATGTGTACTGTATGTATGTAAAACGGTTCCTTTGAACGACATTAGTGTATGTGTACTGTATATATGTAAAACTGTTCCTTTGAATGACATTGGTGTATGTATACTGTATGTGTGTATGTAAAACTTAAAACTGTTCCTTTGAACGACATTGGTGTATGTGTACTGTATGTGTGTATGTAAAACTTAAAACTGTCCTTTGAACGACATTGATGATGTATGTGTACTGTATGTGTGTATGTAAAACTGGTCCTTTGAACGACATTAGTGTATGTGTACTGTATATATGTAAAACTGTTCTTTTGAACGACATTTGTGTTTGTGTACTGTATGTGTCTATGTAAAACTGGTCCTCTGGATGACATTAGTGTATGTGTGTAACGCAGGCCTAGTGCCCACGAGACCAAGACCCACACCACTTCCCACTCCTACTCTAACACTAACCCACTAGCACAGAGTTCCATTTCCAACATTTAATGACACTTCATTGTACACAAATCCACAACAATAGAATCACACGTAACCACATACATCAAAACACACGTGATGAGGAGAATGGGGATGAGGGTGATCATGCTGAGAACCTGAGTGGATGGATTATACCTCTAGGACAGGTTGTGAGCAGACAAAACAAAAGCAAACGAAAAGGTGTCCAAAGTCCAAGCACCCGTGCCGGAGAAAGGGTTAACTGCTGGCACTGTGGGGGATGGTAGCACGCAGGCAATGTAGCCCTGCAAGCGCAGACAAGAATTCTTGAACTTGGGGTGTCGAAGTGGGCATGAAGATGAAGGTCCCAGGGCGCAACCTCCAGGGGGATAACTTGCTGAAGGAATGGCTGGTGATGATGAAGGGGAAGTGGAGGACTGGGGATGGATAGTTCATACGCAGTAACAGAATGAAAGGCCAAAACGTGTGAGTGAGCTCTAGAGACTATACAGGCTCTGGAGAACAGACACCTCACTGAGGACACAAGAGACAGCGTCACTTCGATGGCTCGGAGGACCCAACCTCACCGGTGCGGTCACAACTGAAGATCTGCCTCCAAGGCTCTTGGAAAAAAAAACGAATGTTCTCAGTGCAGGCTGACAGGACTCAAACTTTGTTTGCTCTCAAGGTGAGCCAAGTGATCAGCATGGGATGTCTGTACACTGGTGCCACTTTTAGCTGACACACAATAACGCGCGTGAAGTGTGTGCGCGAGGAACGCACACACACGCACGCATGCGCACACACACACACACACACACACACACACACGCACACACATACACACCAACATGTGTAATCACACAGAGCATAGGCGCACGCCCTAAAACACTTGACAGTTCGTGACAATGTGTACTGTGTGTGTATTTAAACTGGTCCATTGAACGACATTAGTGTAAATGTGTGCGTGTGTGCGTGTGTGTGTGTGTGTGTGTGTGTGTGTAAAAATGTCCATTTGAATAACATAACTTCAAATTCAGTGCAGGTGTCATGTGCACGTAAAACTGTCTTTTTGAATTGTATGTAGAACTGTCTCTTTGAATAATGTAACTTTGAATTCAGTGTAGGTGTCGTGTGTAAGTAAAACTGTCCCTTTGAATAACAATTTTAAATTCAGTGGAGGTGTCGTGTGTATGTAAAACTGTCTTTTGAAATAGTATGTAAAACTGTCCTTTGAATAACATAACTTTGAATTTAGTGTAGGTGTCGTGCGTATATAAAACTGTCTCTTTGAATTGTATGTAAAACTGTCTCGTTGAATAACATAACTTTAAATTCAGAGTTGGTGTCATATGTATGTAAAACTGTCTTTTTCAATTGTTGGTAAAACTGTCTCTTTGAATAACATAATTCTGAATTCAGTGTAGGCATTTTTGTGTATGTAAAACTGTCCTTTGAATTGTATGTAAAACTGTCCTTTGAATTGTATGTAAAACTGTTCTTTAAATTGTATGTAAAACTGTCCTTTGAATTGTATGTAAAACTGTCCTCTGAATAACATAACTTTAATTCAGTGTAGGTGCACTGTCCTTGTAAGTCAGGACAAAGTTGAAAATTTTACACCAAGTTAAAATTTTGCCATCAGTAGGAATTAATTTCTCTCCATAATAGTGCAGTTAGAATTTAACTTTTACTCCAATGTAAAACAATTGCAAGCACCTAACTCCGAACTAATGATACTTCTGTTTCAGATTCATCTAGCACATGTGTAGGCAAGAGACACATGGAACAGACATGGAAAATGCCTTTGAGAATGCACTTCATAACTTGTTCTTACATCCAGTATGACTGACATTTCATTAATGTAGTAGAATGCTCTTACATCCCCAGTATGACTGACATTTCATTAATGTAGCAGAATGCTCTTACATCCCCAGTATGATTGACATTTCATTAATGTAGCAGAATGCTCTTACATCCCCAGTATGATTGACATTTCATTAATGTAGTAGAATGCTCTTACATCCCCAGTATGACTGACATTTCTTTAATGTAGCAGAATGCTCTTACATCCCCAGTATGATTGACATTTCATTAATGTAGCAGAATGTTCTTACATCCCCAGTATGACTGACATTTCATTAATGTAGCAGAATGCTCTTACATCCAGTATGATTGACATTTCATTAATGTAGCAGAATGCTCTTACATCCAGTATGACTGACATTTCATTAATGTAGCAGAATGCTCTTACATCCAGAATGATTGACATTTCATTAATGTAGCAGAATGCTCTTACATCCAGTATGATTGACATTTCATTAATGTAGCAGAATGTTCTTACATCCCCAGTATGATTGACATTTCATTAATGTAGCAGAATGCTCTTACATCCCCAGTATGATTGACATTTCATTAATGTAGCAGAATGCTCTTACATCCCCAGTATGATTGACATTTCATTAATGTAGCAGAATGTTCTTACATCCCCAGTTTGATTGACATTTCATTAATGTAGCAGAATGCGTATTGAACCTTGCACCCCCACACATTATCATCATAGTTCAGCCTTACCTCCCCCATATATCTTCATCTTTCTGCCTTGCACTCACACATCTTCATCTTTCTGCCTTACACTCACACATCTTCATCTTTCAGTCTTACACTCACATCTTCATCTCTCAGCCTTAAACTCATACATCTTCATCTTTCAGCCTTACACTCGCATCTTCATCTCTCAGCCTTACACTTACACCATCATCTCTCAGCCTTACACTTACACCATCATCTCTCAGCCTTACACTTGCATCTTCATCTCTCAGCCTTACACTTACACCATCATCTCTCAGCCTTACACTCACATCATCATCTCTCAGCCTTACACTTACACCATCATCTCTCAGCCTTTCACTCACATCTTCATCTTTCAGCCTTACAATCACTCATTTCCATCTTTCAGCCTTACACTCACATCTTCACCTTTCAGCCGTACACTCGCACATTTTCATCTTTCAGCCTATATACTACAAAGTATGTGTACAGTGTTCTATGTATATGAATGACTTGCCATTACGTGTGTACAGTGTGTTGTGAAATGTTTACCATTACATGTACAGTGTTGTGAAATGCTTGCCATTACATGTACAGTGTTGTGAAATGTTTGCCATTACATGTACAGTGTTGTGAAATGTTTGCCATTACATGTACAGTGTTGTTGTGAACTGTTTACCATTACATGTACAGTGTTGTTGTGAACTGTTTACCATTACATGTACAGTGTTGTTGTGAACTGTTTAGCATTACATGTACAGTGTTATGAAATGTTTACCATTACATGTACAGTGTTGTTGTGAAATGTTTGCCATTACATGTACAGTGTTGTTGTGAACTGTTTACCATTACATGTACAGTGTTGTTGTGAAATGTTTACCATTACATGTACAGTGTTGTTGTGAACTGTTTAGCATTACATGTACAGTGTTATGAAATGTTTACCATTACATGTACAGTGTTGTGAAATGTTTACCATTACATGTACAGTGTTGTGAAATGTTTACCATTACATGTACAGTGCTGTGAAATGTTTACCATTACATGTAGTGCTGTGAAATGTTTACCATTACATGTACAGTGCTGTGAAATGTTACCATTACATGTACAGTGTTGTTGTGAACTGTTTACCATTACATGTACAGTGTTGTGAACTGTTTACCATTACATGTACAGTGTTGTGAACTGTTTACCATTACATGTACAGTGTTGTGAACTGTTTACCATTACATGTACAGTGTGTTGTTGTGAACTGTTTACCATTATATGTACAGTGTTGTTGTGAACTGTTTACCATTACATGTACAGTGTTGTGAAATGTTTACCATTACATGTACAGTGTTGTTGTGAACTGTTTACCATTACATGCACAGTGTTGTGAAATGTTTACCATTACATGTACAGTGTTGTTGTGAACTGTTTACCATTACATGTACAGTGTTGTGAAATGTTTACCATTACATGTACAGTGTTGATGTGAACTGTTTGCCATTACATGTACAGTGTGGTCGTGAAATGTTTGCTGGTGATACCTCATTGTAATCACACGGCTGTAATCCTACTGAACTGGTAAGTAACCAGCAAACATCAACAAGCTCATTGCATGGACAGAAATGAATCATGTGTTCCTCAATGCTAATAAAGCAAAAATGCATGTATATCACAACAAGACATTCGCACCATTATATGCTAAAGGACAAAAGATTGAAGAGGTTACATCGCCTACAGTCTTAGGAGTTATCATTGACAAGGACTTATCTTGCTCTTACCACATAACTGATTTGAAAACGTATTTCTAAAAGAACATATCAGCTTGCGAAAATTTTGAAATTTCTGAATGTTTATCTCGGGAAGATATTATTTGGTGCGCATATCCCTTCTCTCATCAACAATGTATCCACTTTGTGGGATGATGCCCGTGAAATACATCTAAAACAAGTAAGTCGTTTAAATAACTGGACCGTTAAAATTCAGTTGAAACCAATACCTTGACAAAGAGTGATTACAGAACTTGAAATATCCATCCATTTCCAGACAGACTCCACTTCAAGAAGGCATGTCCATGTACAATGTCATAAGTAGATCGGCTCAAAGAAAATCATGGAAAGCTTTGTCATCAACAGAAATACACATGACTGTCTTTTCCCAGACCTCGAAGGAATCTTTGTAAATAAGTTTCTGTATACTCTGGAGGGATCCCATGGAATAACTTGCCTTCCTCCTTAAAACCATGTCCCTCGAAACAGGCATCTAAAAAGCACTCATTAGCACCTGATGGAAACTGTACGTACCAATTAATGGTCACTGCTATTAATACAATCCCCATGCACCACCCCCTCACACCCCCCTGTCTCTGTCTCTCTCTCTCTCTCTCTCTCTCTCTCTCTCTCTCTCAGACTGCATTTGAGATTGACTTTCAACAGTAGTTTATGATTATATCGTTTGTGATGATAAAAGTTATGTAGATATTTGTATGGTAAAAATTAAGTATCGTTTGTGATGATATAAGTTATGTAGATATTGTATGGTTAAAAATTAAGTGTCCTTGAAAATGGTTGCAAATTTCCTCCTTATATGCTATATTTGTTTAGCTTCTTTCTTTTTGTATGAGGGCAGACTGTCAAAAAGCTGGAAAGCGTATTCTTCACCCTCACTGAAGATCATTTTGACTTGACGACACGCATGTTTCAGTGCCAGTACAAACAGACATGCAGACACACACACGGTGCAGGGGAAAGGGATGGACGGGCAAATAGGTACAGTAACACAACATGACAAACACTGAAAAGAGATAGACAAAATGGCACACACACACACACACACACACACACACACACACACACACACACACACACACACAATCTCTCACTCACTCAGTCATACTCTCTCTCTCTCTCTCTCTCTCTCTCTCACACACACACACACACACACACACACACACACATATACACACACGTGCGCACGCGTGCGCGCAAGCACACAGTCAGACACACATACACGCTTATACACAAACACACGCTACACACACACACACACACACACACACACACACACACACACACACACACACAGAGTTGGACGGACAGTCAGACAGTGAGACATACAGGCAGGCAGCAGAACAATAAACATAAATCTAAACGCCCCAGTAAACCGGCCTGGAGGTAAGATCCGCTGACTTTGAGAGCGTGTCATAAATCCTTGGCCATCACCACTAGGGCGTGGGAATAGCAGAGAGGGTCTACTGACACGGCAAGTACCGGGGGTTGAGCCGTGTCACACGGTGCCGGACCTGTGTCAATCATCATTCTGACCTCACACCTCTCTGTCACAGCCATATAGCTTCACTGACCAGTGTCCACTGTGACTCTGACCTCAGGGGACTCGCCCACACCATGTATATGAGGTGACCAGTGTCCACTGCGATTCTGACGTCAGGGGACACACCCACACCATGTATGTGAAGTGACCAGTGTCCACTGCGATTCTGACCTCAGGGGACACACTTACACCATGTATGTGAAGTGACCGGTGTCAACTATGATTCTGACCTCAGGAGGCACACTCACACTATGTATGTGTAGTGACCAGTGTCCACTGTGATTCTGACCTCAGGGGACACACCCACACCATGTATGTGAAGTGACCAGTGTCCACTGTGATTCTGTCCTCAGGAGACACTATGTATGTGAAGTGACCAGTGTCCACTGTCATTCTGTCCTCAGGGGACGCACACACCCTGTATGTGAAGTGATCAGTGTCCACTATGATTCTGACCCCAGGGGACACACCCACACCATGTATGTGAAGTGACCAGTGTCCACTGTCATCCTGACCTCAGGGGACACACTCACATTATGTATGTGAAGTGACCAGTGTCCACTGTCATTCTGTCCTCCTCAGGGGACAAACCCACACCATGTATGTGAAGTGACCAGTGTCCACTATGATCCTGTTTAGTTTTGTCGAATCTCATATTGGTTGGCTTTACTGGATTTATCTTGGCTGAATTTCGTTAAAACTCTCCTTTGTTAGTTTTGTTGAAACTTATCTGGACTGGTTGTGATAAAACTGCCCGGTTGGTTGTGATAAAACTCCCTGAATGGTTGTGATAAAACTCCCTGGCTGGTTGTGATAAAAGTCTTCCTGGCTGGTTGTGATAAAACTCTAGCTGATTCTGATAAAACTCCCTGGCTGGATAAAAACTCTGGTGGTGCTAAAACTCCCTGGTGTGATAAAAACTCTAGTTGTGAAAACTCCCTGGTTGGTTTGATAAAACTCCCTGGCTGGTTTGATAAAACTCCCTGGCTGGTTGTGATAACACTCCCTGGCTGGTTCTGATAAAACTCCCTGGCTGGTTGTGATAAAATTCCCTGGCTGGTTTGATAAAACTTCCTGGCTGATAGTGATAACACTCCCTGGCTGGTTCTGATAAAACTCCTTGGCTGGTTGTGATAACACTCCCCGGCTGGTTCTGATAAAACTCCCTGGCTGGTTGTGATAAAACTCCCCGGCTGGTTGTGATAAAGCTCCTTGGCTGGTTGTGATAAAGCTCTCCCTGGCTGGTTGTGATAACAGTCCCTGGTTGGTTTGATAAAACTCCCTGGCTGGTTGTGATAAAACTCCCTGGTTGGTTGTGATAAAACTCCCTGACTGGTTTGATAAAACTCCCTGGCAGGTTGTGATAAACCTCCCTGGCTGGTACTGATAAAACTCCCTGGCTGGTTCTGATAAAACTCCCTGGCTGGTTCTGATAAAACTCCCTGGTTGGTTCTGATAAAACTCTCCCTGGCTGGTTCTGATAAAACTCCCTGGCCGGTTCTGATAAAACTCCCTGGCTGGTTTGATAAAACTCCTTGGCTGGTTCTGATAAAACTCCTGGCTGGTTTGATAAAACTCCTTGGCTGGTTCTGATAAAACTCCCTGACTGGTTTGATAAAACTCCGTGGTTGGTTTGATAAAACTCCTTGGCTGGTTCTGATAAAACTTCCTGGCTGGTTGTGATAACACTCCCTGGCTGGTTCTAATAAAACTCTCTGGCTGGTTCTGATAAACTCTCTGGCTGGTTTTGATAAAACTCTGCCTGGCTGGTTCTGATGAAATTGTTCCCGGTCGGTTTCAAAGTGAAGTGACTGCAGATGGAAATCTGAAACATTTTTTTAAACAGAATTTTCAGTAAATCCGCCAAACAACAGGGACAAACAAATTACAAGACAAAACACGACGCGTTTTGATCTTTAGGTCTTCTTCAGGCAAAATAAACAACATTCAGGACAATGAAAACAGATGAACGAGCAATCCACTTACCTTCTCAAATTCGGCGCAAGATGCGTTCTTTTTTCTGTTTGTTTCTATTCTGCCCCGTTTTCAGTCTTCAGAGGGGCGTGGACAGGAACCCCCGCCCCCCTCCCCCGGCCCCTCTCCCCCTTCCCCCCTCACCCCCCCCCCCCCCCCCCTCCCTCGCAAGCTACCTCTCAGCAGGTGCAGGGCAGGAGGGTCAGAACTGGGTCAGGCAGCTGACCTGCCGGCCTCCATCATTCCTGACACCCAACATCCAGCCCTCTGTCGCTCACCGCGCCGCTGACCGCGAGGTCCGAGACAGCTGGACACCAAGGTGTCACTGGGGGATGACCACTCTGTTTGTCACAACACCACTGGCCGTGTGCCTCATGCAGAAAGCCGGACGCTGCTGATCCGACGACAAGTGTCACAATCCGGCGATTTGCATCGAGCAATGTAAGAATGCTACAGGCTCCATGAAGAAATATAACCAAGCTGCGGTGTCCCCTACCCGCTCCCCTATATTGCAACAATACAGCAATCTGTACACAAAATTATTGCGTAGCAGCAATCTTTACACAAAACTAACAATGCAGCAATCTATGCATAAAACTGTAACAACGCAGCAATTTGTACACAAAATTGTAACGATACAGCAATCTGCACATAAAATTGTAGCAACACAGCAGTCTGCACACGACATTGTAACAACACAGCAATCTGTACACAAAATTGTTCTATTGCAGCAATCTGTACACATTTGTAACAATTCCAGCAAACTGTACGCAAAATTGTAACAATACTGCAATCTGTACACAAAACTATGACAATACAGTATTCTGTGGACAAAACTGTAACAATACAGCAATCTGTACACAAAACTGTAACAATACAGCAATCTGTACACAAAACTGTAACAATACAGCAATCTGTACACAAAACAAACAATACAGCAGTCTGTACACAAAACTGTAACAATGCAGAAAACACGAACATTGAACAGCCTGTAGCAAAAAAAAAAAAAAAAAAAGTAACAACTTTGAAACCCTTTTTTTTTCTTTATTTCGCTGCATTGTTCCATTTTTTGCGGCCGTTACCGCGCGGTGTTATAGTGCCTGTTGTATTCCATCCATTGTAGCGCTGGCCCCTGACCCACGGTCAGGAGGTAGGGTGTCGGGGGCATGTTTTGGGGGGACCAAGCAAGGCGCTGCGTTGTCTCTCTGCCTCAAGAGTGTCAAGGCTGGTCGTCCGCCCGGTATGTCTGCTGACCCAGTCCATGGCCGTGTTTTGCAAGCTGTCGGCCACCAAGGACATGCCCGTGTCATCCACTGATTTACTGATTTACAACTTCTTCCACCAAGCCATGCAGCGGGCGCTCTCATTCCAGAAAAGCCTGGAGCAGGGGCGACCATCTTCAACCAGGCGGGTCCCCAGGTGGCGGATAGGGGGATGGCCCCAGATATGAGGGTTAGCTGCAATATAAGTCAGGCTTGCCTGGTCAAATAAGCAGTCCCAGACCAACGGCGATGTTCCTAGCAGGAAGGGGCAGGATAACAGGTGGCACTGTTATTTCCACTGAAATGTCCCATATATCCTATGACAGGTGGCACTGTTATCTCCACTGAAATACCCCATATGTCCTATGACAGGTGGCACTGTTATCTCCACTGAAATACCCCATATGTCCTATGACAGGTGGCACTGTTATCTCCACTGAAATACCTCATATGTCCTATGACAGGTGGCACTGTTATCTCCACTGAAATACCTCATATGTCCTATGACAGGTGGTACTGTTATCTCCACTGAAATACCTTATATGTCCTATGACAGGTGGCACTGTTATCTCCACTGAAATACCCCACATATCCAATGACAGGTGGCACTGTTATCTCCACTGAAATACCCCATATATCATGACAGGTGGCACTGTTATCTCCATTGAAATAAACATATGTCCTATGACAGGTGGCACTGTTATCTCCACTGAAATGAACATATGTCCTATGACAGGTGGCACAGTTATCTCCACTGGAATGTCCATATATCCTATGACAGGTGGCACTGTTATCTCCACTGAAATAACCATATATCCTATGACAGGTGGCACTGTTATCTCCACTGAAATAAACATATGTCCTATGACAGGTGGCACAGTTATCTCCACTGAAATAACCATATGTCCTATGACAGGTGGCACTGTTATCTCCACTGAAATGTCCCATATGTTCTATGACAGGTGGCACTGTTATCTCCACTGAAGTGCCCCATATGTCCTTTGACAGGTGGAACTGTTATCTCCACTGAAATAACCATATGTCCTATGACAGGTGGCACTGTTATCTCCACTGAAGTGCCCCATATGTCCTTTGACAGGTGGCACTGTTATCTCCACTGAAATAACTATATGTCCTATGAGGTGGCACTGTTATCTCCACTGAAATACCCCATATGTCCTTTGACAGGTGGCACTGTTATCTCCACTGAAATACCCCATATGTCCTAAGACAGGTGGCACTGTTATCTCCACTGAAATGTCCCATATGTCCTATGACAGGTGGCACTGTTATTTCCACTGAAATGTCCCATATCTCCTATGACAGGTGGCACTGTTTATTTCACTGAAATGTCCCATATGTCCTTTGACAGGTGGAACTGTTATCTCCACTGAAATGTCCCATATGTCCTATGACAGGTGGCACTGTTATCTCCACTGAATGTCCCATATGTCCTTTGACAGGTGGCACTGTTATCTCCACTGAAATGTCCCATATGTCCTATGACAGGTGGAACTGTTACTCCACTGAATTGTCCCATATGTCCTATATGACAGGTGGCACTGTTATCTCCACTGAAATGTCCCATATGTCCTATGACAGGTGGCACTGTTATCTCCACTGAAATGTCCCATATGTCCTATGACAGGTGGCACTGTTATCTCCACTGAAATGTCCCATATGTCCTTTGACAGGTGGCACTGTTATTTCCACTGAAATGTCCCATATGTCCTATGACAGGTGGCACTATTATTTCCACTGAAATGTCCCATATGTCCTATGACAGGTGGCACTGTTATCTCCACTGAAATGTCCCATATGTCCTATGACAGGTGGCACTGTTATCTCCACTGAATGTCCCATATGTCCTATGACAGGTGGCACACTGTTATCTCCACTCAAATACCCCATATATCCAATGACAGGTGGCACTGTTATCTCCACTCAGATACCCCATATATCCAATGACAGGTGGCACTGTTATCTCCACTCAAATACCCCATATATCCATGACAGGTGGCACTGTCATCTCCACTCAAAAATACCCCATATATCCAATGACAGGTGGCACTGTTATCTCCACCGAAATACCCCATATATCCAATGACAGGTGGCACTGTTATCTCCACTCAAATACCCCATATATCCTATGACAGGTGGCACTGTTATCTCCACTGAAATACCCCATATATCCTATGACAGGTGGCACTGTTATCTCCACTCAAATACCCCATATATCCAATGACAGGTGGCACTGTTATCTCCACTCAAATACCCCATATATCCTATGACAGGTGGCACTGTTATCTCCACTGAAATACCCCATATATCCAATGACAGGTGGCACTGTTATCTCCACTGAATACCCCCATATATCCAATGACAGGTGGCACTGTTATCTCCACTCAAAAAACCCCATATATCCAATGACAGGTGGCACTGTATCTCCACTCAAATACCCCATATATCCAATGACAGGTGGCACTGTTATCTCCACTCAAATACCCCATATATCCTATGACAGGTGGCACTGTTATCTCCACTGAAATACCCCATATATCCTTTGACAGGTGGCACTGTTATCTCCACTAAATACCCCATATATCCAATGACAGGTGGCACTGTTATCTCCACTCAAATACCCCATATATCGTATGACAGGTGGCACTGTTATCTCCATTGAAATACCCCATATGTCCTATGACAGGTGGCACTGTTATCTCCATTGAAATACCCCATATGTCCAATGACAGGGGCATCATGCAATCAAGAGCTGTGCTATAAGCTCTAGGCCCTGGAAAAGGACACCCCAGTGAACAAACCATCTCCAACAACGGACAAATAGCCGGCAGATTGGACTCGTCAGCCCAGTAAAGCAAGCAGTCCAGGAGAGTGTTCACTCCGATATCAAAACAAGCTGAAGTCAGAACCAGTCTAGGAGAGCGTTCACTCCGATATCAAAACAAGCTGAAGTCAGAACCAGTCTAGGAGAGCGTTTCACTCCGATATCAAAACAAGCTGAAGTCAGAACCAGTCTAGGAGAGCGTTCACTCCGATATCAAAACAAGCTGAAGTCAGAACCAGTCTAGAGAGCGTTCACTCCGATATCAAAACAAGCTGAAGTCAGAACCAGTCTAGGAGAGCGTTCACTCTGATATCAAAACAAGCTGAAGTCAGAACCAGTCTAGGAGAGCGTTCACTCTGATATCAAAACAAACTGAAGTCAGAACCAGTCTAGGAGAGCGTTCACTCTGATATCAAAACAAACTGAAGTCAGAACCAGTCTAGGAGAGCGTTCACTCTGATATCAAAACAAGCTGAAGTCAGAACCAGTCTAGGAGAGCGTTCACTCTGATATCAAAACAAGCCGAAGTCGGATGTGTGCTGATCCTGACTGGTCAGGGGCACAACAGCAGCACAACGCATCTCCACTCACATCAGCATCTCCACTCACATCAGCATCTCCATCTCCACTCACATCAGCATCTCCACTCACATCAGCATCTCCACACACCCACGTGACAAACATTCCGAAAAAGATTCAGATTACTACTACCGTCGATCTAGAAATCCTTCAGCTTATTACTACAATCGATCTAGAAGTCTTCAAATCATCAATACTATCGATCTAAGAATGCACGTTGTAACTTTGACTGCAGATGTTTGGGGACTGGAACAGAAACAGACATAGAAAAATGATGACTGTTCTCATTTTATGACCTCTGGGGATTCTATTGCACTCTATGGTCAGACCAGAAGCTGTTCTGTTTTCACCAGATCCGCTGTAATACGAGTTTAGTTCTGGATAGCATTAGTAGGATAAGCAATGAACAGCACTCTCAGACAAGCTGTAGGATAAACAATGAACAGCAGCACTCTCAGACAAGCTGTAGGATAAACAATGAACAGCACTCTCAGACAAGCTGTAGGATAAAACATGGACAGCACTCTCAGACAAGCTGTGGGATAAACAATGAACGGCACTCTCAGACAAGCTGTAGGATAAACAATGGACAGCACTCTCAGACAAGCTGTGGGATAAACAATGAACGGCACTCTCAGACAAGCTGTAGGATAAACAATGGACAGCACTCTCAGACAAGCTGTGGGATAAACAATGAACAGCACTCTCAGACAAGCTGTAGGATAAACAATGGACAGCACTCCCAGACAAGCCCATGAAATGTTATACCAGAACGAGGCTAAGGCTGCTGGGACACTTTTTGACCGAAGATGGATTCGGACAGATGGAGTTAGGCGACACGTTTGTATCGGAATGTTTGAGGACGGGCTCTCTTGCCATTTCACGGTATAAACAAAACAAGCCTTTACACAGATAATAACCATTAGCATACAATTCCTCTTCATTTATTCAAATGGATATTTGAGCCATGGAAATATTTCAGTCATTACGAAAAACATTCTATTTTGTCCTCATTTACTTAAAAGGATATCTTAGTCTGGAATTATTTCAGCAGTTACGAATAAACGATCGAGGCAAAAATTTGTAAAGTTTAGATTACGGGAATATTGTTTACGCAACACGGAACCTTTTCTTTTTTCTTTTACAAAGAGGAAAACTTAGATTGTGCACTATACGACCAGAATGCAGAATTTTTAAAAAAGAAGTGTTTGTGATTCCGCAAGACAATGTGGGCAAACAGATTACAGACAAAACACGACGCGTTTTCACCTCTTAGGTCTTCTTCAAGCAAAACAAACAACGTTCAGAACAATGAAAACGAAGAAGGAGCCATCACTTATCTTCTCATATTCGGCGCGAGATGAACATCGAAACAAATATCAAAATACAGAAGAGAAAATACGCTTTATGTCGTGTGAGAGATCTTTCCATTTGTCAGAGCGAAATATTGATGACGCAGTTTAACTTAAACTCAGCATCCATGATTTTACCAACAGAACAAGTTTCCCGGCTCCAGCGAATTCAAAACAGTGCGCTGCGACTCGTCCCTATTAAAGAGATCACATTGCACCACTGCTGGGAGAGCTTCACTGGCTACCTGTTGTGTTTTGTTATCAGTACAAAGCAGCCACTCTTGCCTCCGTTTCTTTGATGGCTTTCTTCCGCCAGACCTGTGTTCTACGCTCTCTGCATACCAGTCAGCACGTATTTTCGCTCTTCTTCAGTCAGAAACTCCTGAAGACACTAAAGCGAAATTCGAAATCGTTTGGTGGGCGTTCGTTCAGTTTTGCTGCCCCAGCTGTTCGGAACTCACTCACTGCCTCCCACTTTATGAAACCAGCCCACCTCATCTGCCGTCAAAGCACTGCTGAAAAGAAAAAGAACTGGTCTTTTTAACCAAGCGTTTTGAACAGTTCTTTTCCCACATCGTGCACACATCGAGTTCTGTAGTAATATATATATATATATATATATATACAGATCTATTTATATAGCCAGCGCTCTCGTAGGATGGTTTTATATATATATACTATATATGTTATATATAACTGATCTGTTTCGAGCCAGTTTCTCGTGCGGATTGGTTTTGGGCGCCTACTGCCGGTTTTTATATGGCCTGTTTACTGTTTGCACGTGCGTTTGGCTGACACGATTTCGTTTGTTGTTTACAGTTCAGGGTGCCTGCAACGATTTCCATTTTTACTATTTCTATTTCTACTTTAGTATTTAGGGTTGTTGCTAAGTATGGTTTGCATAGTATTAACCATTTTTCTGTTGAACATAGGTTGCATCTTTTTGAAATGTTGTTGTGTGGTGATGCCCTTTTTTATGATTTTCCAGGATATGTTATAGTTTATTTTTTTGTCTTTAAGTCTCCAAATATATTTGCTCAGTTCTGTTTGGTTTTTGCATTTTTCTTTGTTGAATGACTGTTTATGGTTTGCGTATCTGGTTTTGAAGTGATTTTCAGTGATCCCTATGTATGTTTCTTTTTTCATTTTTCTGATGTCACAGTGGCTTGGTATACAATGTTGTTATAGAGGCATTTGTTGCTTAAGGGACACTGTTCTTTTTTTAGCACAATTGCAGGTTTTCCTTTCTTCACCCTTCTTTGCTGTGTTGCTTTTCATTTTGTTGGATGAATCAATTATATTTTTAAGGTTAGGCATGCATGAATATGATAGTTTGATGGTGTTCTTGTTGAATATTTTGGACAATTTGTGTTCTTTTGGGAAGGATGCTGTCAAAATTTTGAAAAATTCTTTTCCTACGTTTGTTTTTACTCGTCCATCATATGGAGGGTTGTACCATGTGATTTTCCTTTTCCTGCTTTTTTTTGTTTTTGTTCATGTTGTTATCTGGGTTGTATTGTAGTTTTTGTAGCTGTAACCATACAACAACATTTCAAAAAGATGCAACCTATGTTCAACAGAAAAATGGTTAATACTATGCAAACCATACTTAGCAACCCTAAATACTAAAGTAGAAATAGTAAACAACTGCAGGCACAAATGGAAATCGTTGTCAGCAAACGCACCCTGAACTGTAAACAACCCCAAAAAACCGAAACATACGTGCAGCCAATCCGCACGTGCAAACAGTGACATCAGGCCATATAACACCGGCAGTAGGCGCCCCAAAACCATCCTGACGAGAGCGCTGGCTCGAAACAGATCTGTTGGTTTTTAAAACTTCCTTTTACCATCCTATTTTTAACAGATGTTGCTCCCCAAGGGGGTTGAGCACTTTAAGATTTTTATTAGGCGTTTTAGCAGTATTTTTGATATATATATATATATATATATATATATATATATATATATATATATATATATATACTAAATTCCAGGGATAAGTAAACCGAGCACCATTCCAGCAACTCATAGAGCAATGACTGCAAGAAATATTCAATTATGAACAAAGTTTGCTCCTATGTCTTAAATTGAAGAAATAGGGAGAGATAAGCATTCTTATCTGCAGTGGTAGATAATTCTGCCTAACTAACAGTATGTGCTTGAGAGGGTGAATGGAGAATAATAAATGCTTCTCAAAATGAGCCTTCAGCAAGCTTATAGCTCCAAGGGGGAGACAATCTCCAATGGGGAGGAAACTCACTAACATAAATCCTGGTCAGATAGCGGTATTTCGAAACCTGATTGTTTCCCCTCAGTGACCGCGGAAAGTGGTAACTTGACTTCTCTGCCTTTTCGGTTTTAAGAAGAATGCTATCCCAGAAAAAGGCTGGTGTGCAATAATGTAGTATGTTTGTTGAGTTTTCAAAAAAAAAAAAAAAAAAAAAACCAGCCAAAGGTGCCACCTAAGAAGCAAAAGAAAATCATGTAAGAGCAAAACAAGCTTCATTTTCTTGTGATGGCATTCTATTTAAAACCGAAAAGGCAGAGAGGAGTCAAGTTACCCACCAGTATCTGACCAGGAGTTATACGTTAGTGAGTTTCCTCCCCATTGGCGATTGTCTCCTCCTTGGAGACTAGAAGCTTGCTGAAGGCTCATTTTGAAAAGCATTTATTATTCCCCATTTACCCTCTCAAGCACATACTGTTAGTTAGGCAGAATTATCTACCACTGCAGATATGAATACTTATCTTCCCCTATTTCTTCAGTCTAAGGCATAAGAGCAAGCTTTGTTATTGTTTATAACTGAATATATATATATATATATATATATATATATATATATATATATATATATATATATATATATATATATATGTGTGTGTGTGTGTGTGTGTGTGTGTGTGTGTGTGTGTGTGTGTGTGAATATGTGAATGAAAGAAAGTCTGAATGATGTATGAAAGCCAAATACTATCATTAATATCATTGTCGTTGTGTTGTTGTTGTTGTTGTTGTTGTTGGTGGTGGTGGTGGTGGTGGTGGTGTGTGTTGTTGTTGTTGTTCTTCTTCTTCTTCTTCTTCTTCTTCTTCTTCTTCTTCTTCTCCTCTTCTCCATCTTCTCATCCAATAACAGTTAACATAATATCACTCATATCATGCAGTAATAGACCACTGAACGCCTTGTTAAATGGTTTCAAAGTGGGGGTGGGGGTGGGGGTGGGGATGGTGGTTGCAGGCGGTAGCTGAAGCAAAGGAGCAAAAGCAAAGTTAACTGACCGTCAGACGGACGGAACAGACAAGTGACAAAACAGACACAACGCTCTTCGACCTATTGACCTTCAGGCAGAACAAACAACAAAAGGTTTTGTAATCTGTGTCATGCGTTTGGCGGTACAGTAATCCCACTTTTGGTCTTATAAGAACAAACCACACTTCAAACATGAGGTAAATAGAAACATCAGATAAACAAACAACATCAGATAAACAGAAAACAACAGATTAACAGAAAACATCAGACTCACATCAGATTAAAAGAAACATCAGCTTAATCAAAAACATCAGATTAACAGAAAACATCAGATTAACGTGAAATGTACTGAAAAAAAAAATTAGAGAAGTGGAAAACATCAGATAAACGGAAAAAATCAGATTAACAGAAAACATCAGATAAACAGAAAACATCAGATAAACGATCACGTGGCTTTTCCATCTCTCAGGCGGTGTGTTTTTCCCACACACCTATATTGAGATACGTGGCACAGCCTACCTCTCTATGAAGATACGTGGCACAGCCTACCTCTCTACGGAGGCACGTGGCACAGCCTACCTCTCTATGGAGATACGTGGCACAGCCTACCTCTCTACGGAGACACGTGGAGCAGCCTACCTCTCTACTGAGGCACGTGGCACAGCCTACCTCTCTACGGAGATACGTGGCACAGCCTACCTCTCTATCGAGGCACGTGGCACAGCCTACCTCTCTACGGAGACACGTGGCACAGCCCTACCTCTCTACCGAGGCACGTGGCACAGCCTACCTCTCTACGGAGGTACGTGGCACAGCCTACCTCTCTACGGAGATACGTGGCACAGCCTACCTTCGAAAAAGCTGGACCTGAATGGGGGGTGGGGGTTGGGGGGGATGGAATGGAGGGGTGGGGGTTGGGGGGATGGAATGGAGGGGTGGGGGTTGGGGGGATGGAATGGAAGGGTGGGGGTTGGGAGGGGGATGGATCATACATTAACAGCACCCTGCATGCCTGACATCCTAACCCCATGCCCTCCCTCTCCCGTCCCTCCATGGTTGCCCCCTCCTCCAGTCCACCCCATCCCCATCCCTTCCCCTCCCCGCTCTGTCGTTCTCTCCATTCAGTGGCTTTCAGCGTTGGCGACCAGTTCCATCAATTACAGGCCTGACTCACTACGACCCCAGCCTCGCCCCCGCCCACTGTAGGCTCTGTCACAGCTAACGCGCACCGACATGTTAATCCTCTGTCCAGCCTGGGCCGGACTATTTAACGCAGCGGTCCGTGTGGTCGGCAGGTAGCACGCGATACTGCTGCTGGACCTGACGGTCATCCTCTGCACTGATCACGAGCACGTGAGTCTGGTCTGTCTCTTCAGCTGGCGCCTTTCTTTCCTGCTTCCTTGCAACTCCACTCTGCATGTTCATTTCATGGAACAGTCAGTGTCGGGATTTAGATATTATTTCAAAGTGAACAACAGATTTTTCGAAACGACTGAGCAGTTGAAGAGAAGGACAGCGATGAGACAAAAAGCTGACGTTTAGTTCAAATAGATTAAGGGAACTAAAGAAGGGTAAAATGTTGGACTATAGAAGGTAGTGGATTTTCCCAAAGTGGCCTACGAAACGTGAAATGTTGGAGCCTATTCCAAGTTCAAATTTCATTCCGCTGACCTGTAAAATATCAAAGGCTAAAGTGTGGTCTAGATACTTTTGACCGCAAAACATGAAATGTCAGAGTGCCGTTCAAATTCATGTATTTTATTCAGCTGACCTATAAATCGATCTTGACTCTGACTGTCAGAGGAACTATAGTTCCACCTCTGTCCTGGCCTTTGTCTGCAAATCACTTTTTGAAAGTACACAATCTAAATGCAAGAATGAATTGAAGAGCTTATCCTTTTCGGCACGCAAAAGTTCCATTCCTCTGAACAGCCCCACCTCCTGTCTCGGATCTCATGCTCTCTAAAGCTGACAACTGAGGGGTTTCAGTTCTGACCCTGTTGGATCTGTGTGCAGCTTTCGGTTCTTGGACGATTCTAACCTTCTGTTCGAACTAAGTTTTGCCTTTGGCATACCAGGCACGGCTCATGCTTGGTTCTCCTCATATTTGTCAAATCCAAACACGGTCTGCCACTACTGACCGCCTCCTGTGTTCCCCTTGATCTCTCAGGTTTGGTGTCCTACAAGGCTCCGTTCTTGGGCTTGTCCTTTTCATGTTATGTGCTTACTGTCTGTCCAGCCTGAACACAGTTACCATTTTCACAAATATGCTGATGACACTCAGCTAGAAGATTCAGCTCCACCCTGTCATATGACCATCACTCCTGGCATTATTTCTATTTGTTTCTCCACTGTCAAAGACTGTAGGCTACAAACAAACTCCGTCTGAATGAAAGCAGAACTGAGGCACTCTGTGCTGGCTCTCAAAAGTCTTTGTCTCTTGTCTCAAAGTGTGTTTTAATGGTGAAAATGAATGGCCTTCTCGTTCCAGCTTCTGTGCGGAATCTAGGTGTCGTGATTGGTAACAACCTATCCAAACATGATCACATCGGTCAAATCCATCGATCTACCAAACATAAACTGAGGAAAATTGCATAGATTATCTTACACCGGAAACTGTCATTCAACTGGTCACTTGCCTGATTCAGTGTCGGCTCGCCCAGTGTAACACTCCTTGCTGGTCAGAATTGTCAGCACATGCCTCGCCTGCTGTAACACTCCTTGCTGGTCAGAATTGTCAGGACATTTCTCGTCGTCACGTATTCAGAGCAGTGCTGCTAGCTTCATTTTCAGAAAGGCGGAACAGGTCCTGTCACTCCACTATGATTGAACTTCACGTATTGCCTGTTGTATCTTGAAATAAATTGAAGATAGCTGTGCTGGCTTTCCGTTCATTTGATGGATCCTTATCTCCAGGTTTGTCCTCTCTCCCTCAGATTTATCAGCCATCCAGCTATCTCACATCCAGATGAAAGAACAACTACCTAGTCCCTAAAGCTAATCTGACATTATTTGGCCAAAGATCATTCCACTAGCGGGAACCCTCTACCATCCTGTCTTAAAAGCATTCAAACTCTCAACTCTTTCAAAACTGAAGACTTGCCTTTCTCGTGAAAGTTAGGAGTTATCTCACCAGCCTCAGAGCAGAATGCAGTAGACCGCCTCTTGGTTTTATGCGCTTTTTTTTTTTTTTCCATTTTCGAGACTGTCTCATGTTTGTACGCACGTGTGCTCGACGCGCTTGGAACCTGTACCATGGGGTGTTTCGTTAAAATGCAGGAATATGGTCGATACAAAGTCGACTGTAAACGTGAAATGTTGCGGTGCAGTCTAAGGTCATGCATTTCGTTCCGCTGACTGTAACATCAGAAATACTGGAACACGATCCGGGTACAACTCGCTGCAAAACATGGATGTTGAAGTGTGGGCTGCCTGCCATACATGAAATGTTGGAGGATGTTCCAAGTTCATGTATGTCATTCAGCTGACCAATAAAATATGAATGGATGGAATCTGGAATCTGGTCTAGATACATTGATTTTTTTTTTCGAACTAGCCTGCAAAACATGAAAAAATGGCTTGCAGATCAGGTTCATGGATTTTATCGGATAAACATCAAACAGATCGATTAAAGTTCAAATTCAAGAAGTGTTCTGAAAACGTTTGATGATGTTTGACTGCACTAGTAAAACAGCACAAACCTAAAACAGAAGAAATATGAACAGAAATCACATAATGTTCTAAACATGAAAGGATTACAATCATCAGGAGCTTTTCAACAATACTTGCTGTGCACAACATTCCAGTCAGGATAAACTGATCAGATTATTTGCCGGTCGGACGATCAAACGTGGCACGCAGTTTATGCCCAGCATCTTATGTTTCAGTCATACCGTGTGAAACACTTGGGGCGAAGTTTTTTTTCCTGTATGAATGCATGTTTCAGTCCCTTGACGACTACATACTTTATGATGATCTGCAAACTATTCTTTATGATGTTCTGCAAACTGTATTTTATGATGCTCTGAAAACTTGTTGTTTTAAACATATCCAAAACAACACCCCTGGATTTCCAAAAGGTTAATGAGGACGTAGGTCAGTTTTTCTTCTCAGTGAAAAGTATAAAAAGTATTAAGATGCAAAGATGTTTCCCCAAACAACAATGAACAAAACTGCAGAATGTTTCTTCATCTACACTATACATAAAAATGTCGGTCTCTGTTGAATCTTAAAGTGATTTCTGCTGTGCGTAAGTTGTTGCATTGCTATCAAGCCAAACGATTGAAAGGTTCAGTGCGAATCATTATCAGTGTAAAGCAGGAAGTACTCACACAGTGTGAATCATTATCGGTGTAAAGCAGGAAGTGCTCACACAGTGTGAATCATTATCAGTGTAAAGCAGGAAGTACTCACACAGTGCGAATCATTATTATCAGTGTAAAGCAGGAAGTGCTCACACAGTGTGTGAATCATTATCAGTGTAAAGCAGGAAGTATTCACACAGTGTGAATCATTATCAGTGTAAAGCAGGAAGTGCTCACACAGTCGTGTTCCATGATCGTGAGTCACTGGTGTTAAACAGTTATGTTCAGTATGATTCACTGGTGTTAAAGGAGTAATATTCAAACGATTCACAGGGTGTTAAAGCAGTCATGTTTAGTATAATTCAATGGATGTTAAAGCAGTCATATTCAGTATACATCATTTGGCGTTAAAGCAGTTATTTTCAATACGATTCACTGTGGGTTAAAGCAGTCACATTCAATATGATTCACTGGGTGTTAAAGCAATCATATTCAATATGATTCACCTGGTGTTAAAGCAATCACATTCAATATGATTCACTGGGTGTTAAAGCAATCACATTCAATATGATTCACCGGGTGTTAAAGCAATCACATTCAATATGATTCACTGGGTGTTAAAGCAATCACATTCAATATGATTCACCCGGGTGTTAAAGCAGTCACACTCAATATGATTCACTGGGTGTTAAAACAATCACACTCAATATGATTCACTGGGTGTTAAAGCAGTCACATTCAATATGATTCACCGGGTGTTAAAGCAATCATATTCAATGATTCACCGGATGTTAAAGCAATTATATTCAATATGATTCACCGGGTGTTAAAGAGGTCATGTTCAATATGTTTCACTGGGTGTTAAACAGTCTGTTCAATACAATTCAGTGGGTGTTAAAGCAGTCATGTTCAATACAATTCAGTGGGTGTTAAAGCAGTCATATTCATATGTATTTTTCACCGGATGTTACAGCAGTCAGGTTCAATATAACTCACTGGGTGTTAAAGCAGTCATGTTCAATGTGATTCACTGGGTATTAAAGCAATCATATTTAGTATGATTCACTGGGTGTTGAAACAGTCGTGTTCAATGTCAGTCATATTGAATGTGTCATTGGTGTTGAAACAGTCATATTCAATGTGTGTGTCAATGGTGTTAAACCAGTCATGTTTGATGTGCTTCATTGTGTGTTGAAACAGTCATATTCAGTATGAGCCATTGGTGTCAAAAGTCATATTCAATACGATTCACTGGGTGTAAAAGCTGTCAAGTCTAGAGTAACGTACAGCTTTCATGTTTAATGTGATTCACAGAGTGTTTAAGCAGTCATGTTTAACGTGATTCACAGAGTGTTTGAGTAGTCATATTTAACGTGATTCACAGGTTGTTAGAATTGTCATGTTTAACGTGATTCACTGGGTGTTAAAGCAGTCGTGTTTAACGTGATTCACTGGATGTTAAAGCAGTCATGTTTAAGGTGATTCACTGAGTGTTAAAGCAGTTATGTTTAACGTGATTCACTGGGTGTTAAAGCAGTCATATTTAACGTGATTCACTGGGTGTTGAAGCAGTCATGTTTAACGTGATTCACAGGGGTGTTAAAGCAGTCATGTTTAACGTGATTCACAGTGTATTTGAGTTGTCATGTTTAACGTGATTCACTGGGTGTTAAAGCAGTCATATTTAACGTGATTCACAGGGTATTTGAGTTGTCATGTTTAACGTGATTCACTGGGTGTTGCAACAGTCCTGTTGATATTGGTCAACAGCTGTGAAAGTCCTGTTTTATATTGATTACCAGGTGTTAAAACAGTCCTGTTTTAGATTGATCACAGGTGTTTTATATCAATCACCAGGTGTTAAAGCAGTTCTGTTATATATTGATCACCAGGTGTTTTATATTAATCACCAGGTGTTAAATCAGTCCTGTTTAATATTGATCACCGGGTGTTAAAGCAGTCCTGTTTTTTATATTGATCACCAGGTTTAAAGCAGTCATGTTTGATAGAGATCAAGTGTTAAAGCAGTCATGTTTGATATTGATCACCAGGTGCTTTATATTGATCACCAGGTGTTTTATATTAATCACCAGGTGTTAAAGCAGTCCTGTTTAATATTGATTACCAGATGTTAAAGCATTCCTGTTTTACATTGATCACCAGGTTTAAAGCAGTCATGGTTGATAGAGATCAAGTGTCAAAGCAGTCATGTTTGATATTGATCACCAGGTTTAAAGTAGTCATGTTTTATATTGATCACAGGTGTTAATGCAGTCATCTTTGATATTGATCAGCAGGTGTTACAGCAGTCATATTCGATATTAATCATTAGGTGTTAAAGCAGTCATGTCAGACATTGATCACTGAATGTTTAAAGTCATGTTTGATATTGATCACCAGGTGTTAAAGCAGTCATGTTAGATATTGATCACTGAAATGTTAAAAGTCATGTTTGATATTGATCACCAGGTGTTAGAGCAGTCATGGTCATGGTTATCACCAGCTGTCAAAGCAGTCATGTTTGACATTGATCACGAGGCGTTAAAAGCAGTCATGTGTGACGAAAGTCACCGGGAGTTAAAGCCAGCAGGTGTAATGTTGATGGCTGTGTTGTTCTAGCGCTGACTGACGTCATGATGAAAGCATTTATCGTCGCCCTTGTCGTCGTTTTCGCCCTCTGTCTGATGTCTTTGCTGACGACTGTAGAGGCGCAGCTTCAGCGTGAGTTCCTGTCTGTGTCTGTCTGTCTGTCTATCAGTCTATTATATGTAAATATGTGTGTGTGTGTGTGTGTGTGTGTGTGTGTGTGTGTGTGTGTGTGTGTGTGTGTGTGTGTGAAACTTGAAATTTGAAACTTTTTTTTATTGTCACTAAACACCATTAAAGGATTTATGGACACAAGAAGGCGATGATTAAACAACTCATCGTCCAAGGAAATAATAATTTGTTCTTTTTACATAAAAAAAAGTCATTATGTAAAGCAGTCATATATATATTTCGCAATTTCAACCTGAAGGTCATCATTAGACGTCAAAGTACTTATTTTCAATGAGGTAGCGTCGTATATATCCATTTTGTTTATGATACGTTTTTTTTAAACGTATTCCTGATTTTATCGTAACGTTTACAAGAGTCTAAAAAATGTACCTTGTCTTCTATTATATTGCAAGTTGTACATTTCCTGTCTTCACGCTTAATATGGGAATATCTACCTCTTTCTATTGCGAGGTCATGTGCGCTAATTCTTAATTTACAAAGTTCTTTCCTATAATGTTTATTTGTGCATTTGATGAGGTATGGTTCAAGCCTATATTTATTACTGATGCCATTATAAAATGTTAGCGTTGGTGCTCTTTCTTTCTTTTTTTTTTCCCAAAAGTGTATATATTCACTTTGTAACTTTCTCTCTATTGCATAACGCAGTCTTCGAGGGTTAAGTGTACTTTGGTTATTCCATACATGTGTCATTCCAATATTACTTAAGATCATCTTTACAGAAGATTTCCATGAAGATGATGGGTCAAGATTTTCGTATGCTTCTCTTAGGTATGAGTCTTCCTTTGATATATTATATACGGATCCAAAACATGACTACTTGACTCATTGTTTCTTGACACAAGGGAAATCTTCCAAGTTCAGCTAGTACTGGCAATTTCATTGCTTTTCTGTGTAGGCCTAATATATGTCTGCAAAATTTTACATGTACGTTCTCGATCGGATTATTGGATAATAGGTATTTGTGATAAATGTCGAACATTGTAGTCTGCTTTTCAACATGTCCTATCTTTTCTGTAAACGGAAACCAAACTTCTGCGGCATATAGCATAACTGGTGAAATCAAAGCGTCAAAGAGTTTTGCTATTGATGATACATTGACATGTTCTCCCTTTACTTTACGTAGTAAGGAATGTGTACAGCTTTGTTACCTTGTTTTGCTAAATGATCTTGAGCTTTATGTAGCTCTCCATTTTTATGAAGAATTATTCCTAAATACTTATATTTATTTACTGTCTCAATAGGATCATCTCCACATGTAAATGCGGTTGAAAATTTTGAGTCAGTTTTAGTGAATATGACAACTTTTGTTTTATCTTTATTTAGTTTCATACCCCATTCTGTACAATAATTATGAATTTGATTAAGTTTTGTTTGTAATCCCGATTTTGTGTTTGACAACATAACTATGTCGTCAGCATATAATAAATGCGATATTCGTGTTTTCTTTCAGCTTGTTTATAACGGGAGAATCATTGTTATCAATATAGTTTGAAATATCATTTATAAAGGTGTATAACAGCGTCGGACTAAGCGAACTGCCTTGAAGAAGTCCTTGTTTGACCGGGACTGATCTTGTAAATCCATTATTTGATTTTTCACAAACCATCACGTTTGTGTACATATCTTTTTATATCCGATGACACAAGCCATTGATACCTATATTGTATAGTTTCAGAAGTAAAGCATCATGTCATATGCTGTCAAAAATCTTTTCTAAAGTCTACAAAACAACAGTATAGTCTGCCATTCTTTTTTCTTATTTCACTGTCAATAATCTTTTTTAAAATGAATATCTGGTCTGTTGTTCTGTAGGATTTTCGAAATCCTGCCTGTTCTTTTAGAAATAAATCTCTGCTTTCTATGTAATTTGTTATCCTGTTGTTTAATATTTGACAGAAAGCATTACTCAGGCAACACAATTTAAAGTAAATCCACGATAAGTGTTAGGATTTGTAGGATCGCCGCTTTTATAAATGGGCATACAAATGCCATGTTTTCACAGAGTGGGATACTAGCCATATCTTAGTACCCAGTTAAATATATTCTTAAGAGGTATAATTATATTAGGCAAACTGGCTTTGATTATTTCATTTGAGATTCCGTCCCTTCCCGTGGCTTTTTTTATTTTTTAATTTCTAAATGTCGTATGGATTTCTGATATACTAATTGGTTCATCAACGTTCGGATTATATCTAATATTTCTTGCTTCAGACAGTTTTTGCTCAATCAGTTTTTTTTTCTCTGTTCTGTTATTTCAATATTCCAGCTAATTAATTTTTCTAAGTGAGATATCCATTTGTCTTCATGGATTTCCTTCCTTTTATTTTGATTCGTGTTTTGCATGTTTGTTAATTCGTTTAGTGTTCTCCATACTTGATTTAGATCCTGTGTGTGTGTGTGTGTGTGTGTGTGTGTGTGTGTGTGTGTGTGTGTGTGTGTGTGTGTGTGTGTGTGCCTGGCTCTTTTCTCTCTATTGTTCCGTCTCTCTCTCTCTCTCTCTCTCTCTCTCTCTCTCTCTCTCTCTCTCTCTCTCTCTCTCTCTCTCTCTCTCTTTCACCCCACCCTGTCGCTTCTCTTTCTTTCTTTTTCGGCATTTATGATTCTGTACCATGTTGTCATTGTGCTGTGGTTCCTGTTACAATTATGTTGTCGTAATTTAGTCTTATTGTCATGATTTATATTGTGCTTTTCGTACAATTTTTTGTGGACTTTTGTTGTTTGATATTGTTGTGGTTCGTTTTGTCATGTTGTTGTGATTCTTGCAGTTATGTTGTTCTGGTTTCTTG
>JADBJO010002954.1:85000-95000 GCA_016801955.1 Conus betulinus
GTGATATATTCATAACTCCTTAAGAATTATCATGTCTAATTAATTTTGCCCCCCCCCCCCCCCCCCCCAAAAAAAAAAAAAAAAAATCCCAGGGGCTATTGACCGGTAGATCAATGGTTTTTCAGTCTTGTGCAATTTCCCAATACTGATTTTTCTGAAATATTCTACACTGGAAAATGTCAGTCAGCATTCTTTACGAAACATTAACAATTTGTGACATTTTTTGTCGATGACGCACAAGCACAATATCAATGTTACATTTGTGAGTGAATTACCACCCCGACAATAGCCACACTTTTAGATTTCTGTTTGGGACGCTACTTAATTGTGCCATTTCCATGGTGTCAGTGCTGGGTAGGGTCATGTACAGAGGAGGGAGGGGGTGGGGCACGTCATGGTGAGAACGGTCTCCACACTGCAAACCCTGCCGCACAGTCGCAGCGAAAGACTTCAGCACGTGCAACGAGCGGGTTTCCAACACTGGTCGCCCCTTGTCCCTCACCGCCCCCCTTCCCCCCCCCCCCCCCCCCCCCCCCTCCCCCTTCCATGCACCTCTCCCGCTTTCCACAGCTAAAATCAACCTCTGCTTTAACGTGAACGTGGGACATATTGTCATTTTCACATTTTTCATTAAACAAATCGTAAAACACTGTTTTTGGAGAGAGAGTGTCAAACTGATTGAAAAGAAATGTACAGACTTCAACAACAGCTAAGGACCAGTAAGAACAACCAATAAGAATATCAGGTGTTATGTTTTTTGTTTGTTTATTTTTTTTTATCCTTCGTGTATTTTAATTTTCTTTGCGTGTTACACCTTTAACATCGATGGGCGCGTTGCTTAGCAGCCTAGCTGATGACAGTCAGCTCAGTGGCACGTGCGTCACGACACTAAACCCGGACAGTTGAAGAATGACAATAATAACCGTCTCAAAACGTCACTCTCTCTGGTCGTGAAACATTTGTTGAAGTCTGCAAAAAAAATATATACCTGCTAGTCACACAACATCTCCCTGTTTCAAACCACGTCCCCCCCCAAACCTCGTGGACTAAGGCATCAGCCCGTCCCTTGGGGCGGTCCAGCTGCCGTTGTTGTTGTTGTTGTTGTTGTTGTGTTGTTGTCTCAGTTTAGCCGACCCGTGGGGTGGTGTGTGGGCGGGCTGAGGAAGAGGGTTCAGAAGAAGCTGTCGAACATGAAGAAGTAGAGAGCAGGGGGTTGAAGGGCCGCTGCACCGGCCGCTGGTGGCTTGCGCCGAAGGGGAAGGGGGGCTTGTTGTAGCTGGGTCGGCTGTTGGTGCTGGGGAACAGGGAAGCCAGTCCGCCCCTGCTGTCCGTGCTGGCACCGGCCGACTCCAAGATACCGCCCGCTCCAAAGGGGGGACTTGACGGCAACAGCTCTGCAACAGACACAGACAGGCTCCTGTATGACCGGCCCATGGTCACAACAGACACAGACAGGCTCCTGTATGACCGGCCCATGGTCACAACAGGCACAGACAGCTCCTGTATGACCGGCCCATGGTCACAACAGGCACAGACAGGCTCCTGTATGACCGGCCCATGGCCACAACAGACACAGACAGGCTCCTGTATGACCGGCCCATGGCCACAACAGACACAGACAGGGCTCCTGTATGACCGGCCCATGGCCACAACAGACACAGACAGGCTCCTGTATGACCGGCCCATGGCCACAACAGACACAGACAGGCTCCTGTATGACCGGCCCATGGTCACAGAGTGGCTCACCTGCCACAACAATCTGAGGTCCAAAACATGATCATGATAATAATATGATAGTAATAATGATAATAAAGATGATGATCATAATTATAACAATAATAATAATAATAATGACGGTGATGGTGATAATGATGATGATGATGATGATGATGATAATAATAATAATATAATAATAATAATAATAAAAAATGATGATAATAATAATGATGATGTTATTGATGATAGTAATGATGATGATGATAATGATGATGATGTCAATAATGATGATAATCATAATAACGATGATGATGATAATGATAAGAATAATAATAATAGTAACAACAGCAAGAAGAATGATAATGATAATAGTGAGGTCAATTTCTATAGCGCCCATCCTAACGACGTAGGCTGCAGGGCGCTTTCCAGTTTTAATAAATCAATATCTAAAATATGAGCAGGACACACACACACACACACACACACACACACACACACACACACACACACTGTGTCATATACGCAGACCTATACACTGTATAACACGGTGAACAGCTCATTCGCACATGAGCAAAGTGTACAAGTGACATGTAGCAATTCAGTAGAATGCAGGTGGAAGTCTGCAGCAGGCGTTTAAACAGTTCATGTTTAAGTGCAGACTGGACAGTCGGGAAGGAAGGGGCATGACGTAGCTGGAAAGGTAGATAATTCCAGAATATCGCCGCAGAAAAAAAAAAAAAAAAAGGACTGCTCTGGAACATGGTCAGGTTCTTCGGGACGTCTGGGCAAGCTGGAACTTTCCCATCTGACGTCATCACATGTCTGGAACATGCCGACTGACGTCATCACATCTCTTAAACATCCTCGCTGACGTCATCACATCTCTAAAACCTCTTCGGCTGACGTCATCACATCTCTGGAATATCCCCCCCCCGGCTGACGTCACTCAGCACCCCCCCCCCCCCCCCCCCCTCTCCCCGTGGAAAAATGGCTGTGACGTTTTTCTTCTTCTTCTTTATTTATGACATTTTATAGTGAGAATGTGCGCCTGTCTAAGTCATATGTATTGAGCAGACAGAAAAAAACGAAGATTCTGCACGGATTTGGGTATTGTCACTTGGACAAAGAAGAAATATTACTGCTACTGCTGCTACTCTACTACAGCTCCTGCCACTGCTGCTACTAGTTCTACTTCTACACTGTTGTTACTACTACTACTAGTGTCACTAACACTACTACTACTACTACTGTTACTACCACTACTACTACTACTACTATTGTTACTACCACTACTACCACCACTACTACTACTACTACTACTACTGCTACACACGTCAATTGAGGTAAGACTTCGATCTCTGAGAGAAACCAGTGTATACAGTCCTTCGAATGAGACTATAAACCGAGGTTCCGTGTGTGAACGCACGCATAACATCTTGCACACACGTAAAATCCCATCACCAACTTCGGAGGTGAGGCCAGTTTGGCCGTTGGTATGGATGACACGTTACACATAACATGCACCCTGCGTGAGAGATTGAAAAGACTGGAAGAAGCAGCAGGCGTTTTAAACAGTTCATGTTTGTTGCCCTGAAGAAGACGATATTGAACGATATTGACTGGATGACACGGGAAACGACTGAATGAAGCGCCAGCTGGTAGCTCTTCAGTCGGCATACCCAGGTAGGCAGCCCGTTGTGTAAACCAGTGTTGATTGTAAAGCGCTTAGAGCTTGGTCTCTCGCCGAGAATAGGCGCTATATAAGTATTCATTATTATTATTATTATCTTCTGTAGCCGTGTGTTCGCTGGTGGGTGTGTATCTGTCGGCCTATGCAAGTGTGTAAAGTGAAGAGTCCAGGGATGTGTGTGTGTGTGTGTGTGTGTGTGTGTGTGTGTGTGTGTGTGTGTGTGTGTGTGTGTGTGTGTGTGTGTGGTGGTTGTTATCATTGTTATTGTCTCTCTTGTATCGTTCTTGAGCCTTTGTCATCTTCTGAGCATCCATTTCCCACAAATAATCAAAGGCGTGCACACACACACACACACACACACACACACACACACACACACACACACACACACACACACAGCTCACACACACACACACACACACACACACACACACACAGAGCACACACACACACACACACACACACACACACACACACACACACACACACACACACACACAACTGTGGAGAACGGAAGGAAATTTGCCCCACACAGAGGACGCCTGAACAGAGAAATTACGCTCTCCTTCAAAACCCATCTTGCGCTGAAGTGGTTGAAGATCAGTGATTGCTCGTTCATTTTCCTTGTCCTAATTGTTTTGTGTCTTGCCTGAAGAAGACCGAGGAGGTCGGAACGCGTCGTGTTTTGTCTTGTGATTCGTTTGTCCACGTTTGCTTGGCGGTTCGCTAACATTTGTTTAAGATTTGTTTAGATTTCCGCCTGCAGTCGTCTCCCTTTGCACTAGCTCTCCTAAGGTGTTAGCGTGAAACCGAAGGATTCAAGGGAGATAACCATTAGCTGAGGAATGCAAGGGCCGGCAATTCATCAACTGCACCCACCACTGCAGCTCCTGCTGCTGCCACTGTTAGTGTTGTCAACACAGCGCATGTAATGACACTGCCCATTAACAACAAATCATTCATTGTCCGGCACGTGACATGCCCATTCTTGCCACCTACAATTAATCAACTTATTTCCAAATACGCAAACAGACGATTTAATTTCTCTCAACCCTGTTGCAACCGAACAAAACCATACCCCAGTACATGTAATTACACCCGAAACTTCAACATTCACTTTATCATTTCCTTTTGCATCCAAATAAAAAAATCGCATGCTTTCCTTGCTAATCTTACATTATCCATTTCTGCTATTTTCAACCAGTAGCAAAATACACCTTGGTGCAGAGTTCAAATATATACTGGGTACGTGCTCGTTTCTCCGTAAACTAAATTGCTTGACGTTTGCATGCTTACTCCTAAAAACTTGTTCAGCCCAGATCAGACACCTAACATTTTCCACATGAACTGAAGTATCAAACAGGCACCCAGGGTATGGCCCAGCATCAAACAGACAAACCAAGTGTAGGGGCCAAAGCATCATCAAACAGACACCAAGGGTAGGGCAACAAACAGCATCAAACAGAGACACCAAGGGTAGGGCCCAGAATATGCCATAGCTTGTACCTGAGAATCAAACAATTGACCAAACGATTCAAAAGGATTCTGATGATTTTCTATGATCATCAGCTTCTGTCAGATGTACCGCAGTGCATGCTTTGCTCTACTTGCAACATCTTTACATGCAACGACAAAAGTCAGTTTTGTTGAAAGATATAGTCCCAAATATGTGCAGGCCTACACATTCACAAAAGATATTAAAAACCATTATATGTCCCTTTTTTTCTGATTCCTAAAGATCCAAATTTCCTGAACATAATAGTTTTACTTTCTGACATGTTTACTTTCAACTGAAGTGAACTGGCAGTGGGAATGAACTAATTAATAAATTTGTAACTTGACCACTGGTTTTAGATATTAAGGCAACGTCATCTGTTAACAGAAGTTAAACAGTTCTAAAATATTCCTAGTAAAGTGTGCACCGTGTTTTCTGTTCCCATTGATTTCTAAGGTAAGTTCATTTGAGAGAGAGAGAGAGAGAGAGAGAGAGAGAGAGAGAGAGAGAGAGAAGAGAGAGAGAGAGAGGAGAGAGAGAGAGAATTCAGACTCCACATCCTCAGCCATGACAGCTGGTCAATGTAACCTTCGTCATCTCAATACTCACGACTCCACGCTGTCGTCACACACAGCGTCATCAGCACCAGCGTTGCCATCGCTCCTAACGCCACCATCTTTGGGCCTTCTCTCAAGCAGACGATTTAGACTTTCAGTTGAGATCAGCAGAGCTAGTAGTGAGTTTCTCGCCGCTCTTTCCAATACTTTCGGGTATGGTTTCTGGCAGATCTCCCGGCTCTTCCAGACAACAACGGTGACGATGTAACAACCTGGATTTAAAGCAGCGATGTGTTGTGGCGAGCAGGGCGTGTGGACGTGTGAGACTGCGGGGTATTTATACTAATCCTTATGACCTAACGCTCAATCCTGTGGCGCATGGAAATGACCACAGGGCAGGACAGTTACAACGGGAAGATTCGTCATCGGCTGTCCAAAACTGTCCACAGGCGACAATATACGTCATCAATATGACGCCGTGACCATGTCTCTGTCAAGGGAGGCTACCATTTGTCTTCACGGATATTGGTCAGGGGAGATCAACGAGGTGTGGGCAAGAAAGACAGATGATCTGTGCATACAATGAATCACACACTGGGGGGGGGGGGGGGGGGGGGGGGGGGGGGGGGGGGGAGGGGGGGGGGGGGGATGATACGACGATTGTAAGCTTCGGGGCCGAGTTGATTCGACCCGAAAATCGTTTTTATTTTGTTTGGTCGAAATTTTGTCTACAGATATTATGACTCTTTCCTCCCCTTCCGGTGAAAATAGACAAAACATCTGCAATGTAATGCTTGTTTCACGAAATTCAACGTTAAGCTTTTTCATGCACAATACGAAACAAAGAAACCAGAGAATTTTCAAGAATAAGGCCTTCTTAAGACATTACAAACAAGACACACACAGATTCACAAAACAATACTCTCCAAATGCGTTTGTATGTTGGTTTGTTTTCAGTGATCAAGTCAAAGTCAAAGTCACTTTATTATTAAAAAAAAAAACGAGAAATGAAAACCAGGCGCAACAGTTAAAATACACGCAACACAGAACAGGACATGAAATAAGCAATGAACAATTCTCTGAACAATTCTCTGAACAATTCTCTGAAACAACATAGCCTTGCACTGCACCCACGTCCCAAAACCTGTGTACATATATCCCGAGAGCATTGTATGTTTAAAAGAAAAACTAAACATTCAAGATTAACTGATACAACAGAGTTACATTAAACATAGAGTAAACATACATGATATGTAAGACAATCTTTAAACTTGAGTGACCACACAGATTGCGGAACTGAAACATGTAATTTGAAAATTATTGGTTAAAAATAGAAGACCAGGCACTCAATGTATCAATATTATTATTCCTGAAAGTTTAATTCTCTCTCTCTCTCTCTCTCTCTCTCTCTCACACACACACACACACACACACACACACACACACACACACACACACACACAATGTTATCTTCCTGCTATCAATGTTAATTTTAAGTAGAGACAGAAGTCTTTACTTCAAATGTCTGCACTTCCTCGTTCCCCCCTCCCCCCCCAGCCCCTCCCAGCCTCTCTTTTTCTGTTGGTTTTCTGCTTTTGGTGGCAGGGTTACTGTGAAGATGAAACCCGAGCAACTCACAGGATGCACACCAAATATACACGCGCCAGGGCCTTGCTTACGGGATCGAGCATTCATAGACTGGCGCAATTAGATTGTTGTGAGAAATTTCCAGTGTGTCTGGAAGTTGATTCTCACTTTCTTTCATGCGGCCATCAAGGGACAAGCCAGGTGGTTCCAAGCAGACAAATTAAAATCAAAACAATGGACTATTTGGGGCGCTTCCAGCTGGCGCAAAGATGGAGTCACGGGTGAGTGCAAAGGCCTGAAGTGTACCGGCAACTAAGGAGAGGGAAACAATTGGTAAGGAGTTGTTCATTTGATCAGTTGTCAGTTTAACATGCAATGCCGGCTCAGACTGTAAGGAGTTGTTCATTGATCAGTTGTCAGTTTAACAGGGAGGAGAGGGAGGGGATGGAGAGAAGAGGAGGGAGGGGAAAGAGAGGGAGGAAAGGGAGGGAGAGGAAAGGAGATACGGGACAGGAGGGAAGGGAGGGGAGGGAGGGGAGGGAGGGAGGGAGAGGAGGGAGGGGAGGAGGGAGGGGAGGGGAGAGGAGAGGAGGGGAGGGGAGAGGTGGGGAGGGAAGGGGAAGGTGGGGGAGAGGAGAGGAGGGGAGGGAAGGGAGGGAAGAGGTGGAGAAAGAGAGGAGAAGGGAGGAGAGGAGAGGGGAGGGAGAGGAGAGGGGAGAGGAGGGGAGGGGCGAAAAGGGAGGGGAGAGGTGGGGAAGAGACGGGGAGAGGTGGGGAGGGGAGGAGAGGGAGGGGGAGAGGGGGGAGGGGAAAGGAGAGGAGGGGAGGGAGGGGGAGAGGAGAGAAGAGAGGAAGGAGGGGAGAGGAGGGGAGAGGAGGGGAGGGGGAGGGGCGAAAAAGGACGGGGGAGAGGTGGGGAAGAGACGGGAGAGGAGGTGAGGGGAGGGGAGGGAGGGGAGAGGTGGGGAGGGGAAAGGAGAGGAGGGGAGGGGGGGGAGAGGAGGAGAGAGAGAGGAAGGAGGGGAGAGGAGGGCAAGAGGCAGGAGAGGTGGTGAGGGGAGGGGAGGGAGGGGAGAGGTGGGGAGGGGAGGAGAGGGGGGGAGAGGTGGGGAGGGAAGGGAGAGGAGGGGAGAGGTGGGGAGGGAAGGGAGAGAGGAGGGGGAGGGGGAAAGGAGAGGAGGAGAGGAGGAGGGGAGAGGAGGAAGGGGGGAGAGGTGGGGAGGGAAGGGGAGAGGTGGGGAGGGGAAAGGAGAGGAGAGAGGAGGGAGGGGGGAGAGGAGGAAGGGGGAGAGGTGGGGAGGGAAGGGAGAGGAGGGGAGGTAGGGGAGGAGAGGAACGGGGGGGGGGGGGGGGAGGAGGAACGGAAGAGGAGGGGAGGGGAGGGGAGTGGAGGAGAGGGAGAGGGAAGGAAGGAGGAAGGAGGGACAGCAGAACTTTTTTGACGTCAGTATGGTGGATGACTTACAGAGTCTCTTTTGACGTCATTGTAGTGGAGAACTATAGAACCCTTTTTTTACGTCATTATAGTGGCTCTACAGAACCCGTTCTGACGTCATTAAAATGGAAAAACAATAGAATCCGTCTTTTACATTGTTATGATGAAGAACTACAGAACCCGGTCCTACGTTACTTAATTTGAGGACAACAGAACCTGTTTTAACGTCATTAGGTGGAGGAGTACAGAATCACTTATGACGTTATTATGGAGGACTACAGAACTCATTGCGACGTAATTTAAGATGTAAATTACAGAGCCAGCTATGACGTCATTTAAGTGAAGGATGCAAAACCCGTATGATCTGAATGGAAAGCAGGAGTCAGCATGGCAAACATACATTACTGCATAATGTGTGTGACTGTGAGGTCTGGTGAACAATGTGTGTGACTGTGAGGCCTGGTGAACAATGTGTGTGACTGTGAGGGCTGTTGAACAATATGTGTGACTGTGGTGTTTGTTGGACAATGTGTGTGACTGTGAGGTCTGTTGGACAGTGTGTGTGTGTGTGTGTGTGTGTGTGTGTGTGTGTGTGTGTGTGTGTGTGTGTGACTGTGAGGTCTGTTAAACAATTTGTGTGATTGTGATATCTGTTGGACAATGTGTGTGACTGAGGTCTGGTGAACAATGTGTGTGACTATGGTGTCTGTTAGACAATGTGTGTGTGTGTGTGTGTGTGTGTGTGTGTGTGTGTGTGTGTGTGTGTGTGTGTGTGTGACTGTGAGGTCTGTTAAACAATGTGTGTGGCTGTGAGGTCTGTGGGCAATGTGTGTGACTGTGAGGTCTGGTGAACAATGTGTGTGGCTGTGAGGTCTGTTGGACAATGTGTGTGACTGTGAGGTCTGGTGAACAATGTGTGTGTGGCTGTGAGGTCTGTTGGACAATGTGTGTGACTGTGAGGTCTGTTGAACAATGTGTGTGACTGTGAGGTCTGTTGAACAATGTGTGTGACTGTGAGAACTGGTGAACAACATGTGTGTGACTGGGAGGTCTGTTGAACAATGTGTGTGGTTAGGAGGTCTGTTGAACAATGTGTGTGACTGTGAGGCCTGGTGAACAATGTGCGTGACCGTGATTTCTGTTGAACAATGTGTGTGACTGTGAGGTTTGTTGGACAATGTGTGTGTGTGTGTGTGTGTGTGTGTGTGTGTGTGTGTGTGTGTGTGACTGTGACTGTGAGGTCTGTTGAACAATGTGTGTGACTGTGAGGGTCCGTTGGACAATGTGTGTGACTGTGGGGGTCTGTTGGACAATGTGTACACACATACATACATTCATACAAACGCACATAGATGGATGGATGGAGGGAGAGAGAGAGAGAGAGAGAGAGAGAGAGAGAGAGAGAGAGAGAGAGAGAGAGAGATGAGAAGGAGAGAGGGGGGGAGAGGGAGAGAGGAAGGGAAAGAGAGGGGAAGAGAAAATGAGAGAGAGGGGGAGAGAGAGAGAGGGAGAAGGAGAGA
>JADBJO010002954.1:97500-102500 GCA_016801955.1 Conus betulinus
AGAGGAGAGAGAGAGGAGAGAGAGAGAGAGAGAGAGAGAATAGAGCGAGAGCAGGAGGAGGATCGAGAGAGGAGAGAGAGGTCACATAAGAGAGAGAGAGAGAGAGAGAGAGGGCAGAGAGAGAGAGAGAGAGAGAGAGGAGAGAGGAGAGACGAGTGAGAGAGGTGTGTGTGTGTGTGTGTGTGTGGGTGTGTGTGTGTGTGTGTGTTTCCTGTTCGTTGTGTATGTTTGATATGTGACACGCTTTCGCGTTACATTTTTATCCGCGAACTGGTACACACTCTTACTGTACGTTGAATCAAGTACACATGTGTTCTGTTTGCGTAAATCAAGTGCTTAAGGACACAGTGTTTGACATGTAGTCTAAGGATGGACACTTCAAACTGCTGCCCAATGTTAACATGTCTGACATCTCGTAAGAGTGAAAGCACTCCAGATTGCACCAACATTCTTGTGTTATATCCCTGCACATCATGTGTGTGTGTGTGTGTGTGTGTGTGTGTGTGTGTGTGTGTGTGTGTGTGTGTGTGAACTTTTGAAGTACACGTGCATGTGTTCATGACGAAGTGTATCCATACATCCTCTGCCCCTCATCTTTCCTGCCCTCTTTCTTGTAACTGTCATCTAAACAATTATTTCATTAACGACTTTCTGCGTAAATCAGTAGATTCTGTATAAAGTATGAAGGAAATGTATCCCAAATTCGTTCTATTAAATATGAAGGAAATGTATCCCAAATTCGTTCTACTAAACATGAAGGAAATATATCCCAATTCGTTCCATTAAGTATGAAGGAAAAGTATCCCAGACTCTCTCTGTCTATAACAGACTGTCTTTGCCTGGCAGCTCACATGTAAACTGTCAGTTTCAGATGTATTTCAGAACACAATATAAGCTCTCAACTAGTTGTTGCTCTTTCGATGGATGAACTACACCGGTGTGGGAATGTAGGGAGAGGCTGAACGTCTGGCATGTAGGGAGAGGCTGAAAGTCTGGTAATGAGGGAGAGGCTGAAAGTCTGGAATGTAGGGAGAGGCTGAAAGTCTTGAATGTAGGGAGAGGCTGAAAAGTCTTGAACAAAGTCTGGAAATGTATAGGGAGAGGCTGAAAGTCTTGAACATAGGGAGAGGCTGAAAGTCTGGAATATAGGGAGAGGCTGAAAGTCTTGAACATAGGGAGAGGCTGAAAGTCTTGAATGTAGGGAGAGGCTGAAAGTCTTGAACATAGGGAGAGGCTGAAAGTCTGGAATGTAGGGAGAGGCTGAAAGTCTTGAACATAGGGAGAGGCTGAAAGTCTTGAATGTAGGGAGAGGCTGAAAGTCTTGAACATAGGGAGAGGCTGAAAGTCTTGAATGTAGGGGAGAGGCTGAAAGTCTTGAATATAGGGAGAGGCTGAAAGTCTTGAACATAGGGAGAGGCTGAAAGTCTGGAATGTAGGGAGAGGCTGAAAGTCTTGAACATAGGGAGAGGCTGAAAGTCTTGATTGTAGGGAGAGGCTGAAAGTCTTGAACATAGGGAGAGGCTGAAAGTCTTGAATATAGGAGAGGCTGAAAGTCTTGAATATAGGGAGAGGCTGAAAGTCTTGAATATAGGGAGAGGCTGAAAGTCTGGAATATAGGGAGAGGCTGAAAGTCTGGAATGTAGGGAGAGGCTGAAAGTCTGGAATATAGGAGAGAGGCTGAAAGTCTGGAACATAGGGAGAGGCTGAAAGTCTGGAATGTAGGGAGAGGCTGAAAGTCTGGAATGTAGGGAGAGGCTGAAAGTCTGGAATGTAGGGAGAGGTCTGAACGTGAACGTCTTGAACATAGGGAGAGGCTGAAAGTCTGGAATGTAGGGATCGGCTGAAAGTCTGGAATGTAGAGAGAGGCTGAACGTCTGGTATGTTGGGAGAGGCTGAAAGTCTGGAATGTAGAGAGAGGCTGAAAGTCTGGAATGTAGGGAGAGGCTGAAAGTCTGGAATGTAGGGAGAGGCTGAAAGTCTGGCATGTTGGGAGAGGCTGAAAGTCTGGAATATAGGGAGAGGTTGAAAGTCTGGAATGTTAGAAGAGGCTGAAAGTCTGGAATGTTGGGAGAGGCTGAAAGTCTGGAATGTAGGGAGAGGCTGAAAGTCTGGCATGTTGGGAGAGGCTGAAAGTCTGGCATGTTGGGAGAGGCTGAAAGTCTGGAATGTTGGGAGAGGCTGAAAGTCTGGAATGTAGGGAGAGGCTGAAAGTCTGGAATATAAGAAGATGCTGAACGTCTGCAATGTTAGGGAGAGGCTGAAAATCTGGAATGTAGGGAAAGGCTGAAAGTCTGGAATGTAGGGAGAGGCTGAACGTCTGGCAGCGATCGGGATACACATCACAGCAATGTCGTCTGACTCTGTTCTGTGGGATACAGGGAGGGAGGGATAGAACTAGTTATCCTGTCTGTAATTCAGTGTGTGGGATACAGGGAGGGATAGAACTGGTTATTCTGTCTGTGATTCAGTAGACACAGTGTGTGGGATACAGGGATGGATGGAACTGGTTATCCTGCCCGTGAATCAGTTGATGCAGTGTGTGAGATACAGGGAGGGAGAGATAGAACTGGTTATCCTGTCTGTGATACAGTGTGTGGGATACAGGGAAGGATAGAACTGGTTATCCTGTCTGTGAATCAGTTGATCAGTGTGCGAGATACAGGGAGGGGAGATAGAACTGGTTATCTTGACTGTGATACAGTGTGTGGGATACAGGGAGGGAGGGATAGAACTGGTTATCCTGTCTGTAATTCAGTGTGTGGGATACAGGGAGGGAGGGATACAAACTGGTTATACTGTCTGTGATTCAGTGATTGGGATACAAGGGGGGATAGAACGGGTTATATCCTATCTGTGATTCAGTGTGTGGGATAGAGGGAGAGATAGGACTGGTTATCCTGTCTGTGAAACACAGTGTGTGGGATACAGAGAGGGATAGAACTGGTTATCCTGTCTTTGAATCAGTCGGTGGAATACAGGGATTGAGGGAAAGAACTGGTTATCCTGTCTGTGAATCAGTGTGTGGGATACAGGGAGGGATAGGACTGGTTATCCTGTCTGTGATTCAGTGTGTGGGATACAGGGAAGGATAGAACTGGTTATCCTGTCTGTTAATCAGTTGATGCAGTGTTTGGGATACAGGGGGGGGGGGGGGGGGGGGGGGGGGGGGGGGGATTACCCTCTCTGTAGATAATTTGATCCAGTATGTGGGAAACAGATGATAATGGCTACAACTGATTATCTTCTCTGTATATCAATGTATCCCGCGAGTGATATCCGGAGAGAGATGGGAAGAATCAGTCATGCTTTCAATAGATCCATAGATCCAGTGTGTGGGATACAGAGAATGAAAAAAGAGTCAGGCATCATCTCTGTGGATCCATAGATATGAGTAAGGCATCATCTCTGCAGATCCATAAAAAGGGAGTGAGGCATCATCTCTGGGGATCCATACCAAAGAGTGAGTCATCACCTCTGTAGATCCGTAGAAAAGAGTGAGGCATCATCTCTGTAGCTCCATAGAAAAGAGTGAGGCCTATCTCTGTAGATCCATAGAAAACAGTGAGCATCATTTCTGTAGATCCATTGAAAACAGTGAGGCATCATTTCTGTAGATCCATAAAAAGGGAGTGAGGCATCGTCTCTGTGGATCCATACAAAATAGTGAGGCATCACCTCTGTAGATCCATAAAATGAGTGAGGCATCATCTCTGTAGATCCATAGAAAAGTCAGGCACCATCTCTGTAGATCCATAGAAAAGTCAGGCACCATCTCTGTAGATCCATAGATCCTGTGTTTGCCCACACCTGTGTGAGATCAGATGGGACAGCTGGCGACAGGTAAACTTCCAGAGCTGTGACAGGTGCTGCCGTGTGGCTGAGGTGTGTCACACCAACCTTGAACTCTCTATGCCTGGGTCCACTTCGTCACAGACGCCCTCCTGAGCGCGGAAGGGAGGGGGACACGGGGAGGGGGGGGGGGGGGGGGGGGGCAGGGCAGACGGGAGAGGTGGGGTGTAGGTTGAGGGGTGGGGGATGGGAGCCATTTTTAAGGTAGAAAGATGAATCCGTGGTTGAAAAGCTTTTACTTGTTGACAGTCTGAGGCTGACGCCATCAGTGTTTGCCAGCTAAGATTTATTCGTTCTGTTCGGGCAGTTTTAACTGAGCATTTCCTTCTCTCTCTCTCGTCATTTGTCTGGCTCTCTCTCTCTCTCTCTCTCTCTCTCTCTCTCTCTCTCTCTCTCCTTAAATTGTCTCGTCTTAGTCATGAATTCATTACTCCATCAGCTGAAAAAAACCATGCGCAGTGTGGTCTCAGAACCCAGCAGTGTGTAGAGACTGGTTCGCATGCAGTGATACCTTGATCAAACTGAAACTGAAACTGTTGATAAAACCATCGCAGTCAACTGAACACGGACATTGTGAGCACGTTGTTGTTCAAATTACAGCATTGTGCATTGAAGGTTCTGAACACATCGTTGATGAAATGATGACACATTGTTCTCTGAACGCGGACACCTTAAGATTATGGCACACTGAGCACTGAACACGGCCATTATGAACATATTGACACAGTGTGCACTGAACATGGACATTATGAACATATTGACACAGTGTGCACTGAACATGGACATTATGAACATATTGACACAGTGAGCACTGAACATGGACATTATGAACATATTGACACAGTGAGCTCTGAACAAGGACACCATGGACACATTGTTGATAACATTATGACACATTGAGCACTGAACATTGACACCATTCACAAGTCATGTCCTCCTCATGTTGTCTTCCCCTTTCCCTCCCATCTCCTGTAAATGACCATCTGGGAACCAGTCCATCTTTCCCTCCCATCTCCTGTAAAATGACCATCTGGGAACCAGTCCATCTTTCCCTCCCATCTCCTGTAAAATGACCATCTGGGAACCAGTCCATCTTTCCCTCCCATCTCCTGTAAAATGACCATCTGGGAACCAGTCCATCTTTCCCTCCC
>JADBJO010002954.1:107500-120000 GCA_016801955.1 Conus betulinus
ATGATCCTTCCTTCTTTGAAAACATACAGTTGAAAGTAGAAGAATTAAACATAGCCGACATAATAATAGCCGGAGACTGGAATTTGGTTCTTAACCCTAGTATTGACTATCAAAATTATAAACATATCAATAACAGTCATGCGCAGGAAGTAGTTACTGAAATGATGACAAAAACTAGAGCTAGTTGATATATGGAGAGAGTTGAATGCAGACACGAGACGGTATACATGGAGAAGACCAAAACCCTTCCAACAAAGCAGGCTAGATTTCTTTTAGTGTCCGATTCGTTGATCACTGATATTGAAGATGCTGATATTTTCTTTGGATACAAAACAGATCACTCTTTGGTATATATAAATATTGCTTTTAAAAAAGAAGACAGACATAAAGGTTTTTGGAAATTTAACTCTTCACTTTTGAGAGATAAGATATATGTAGACCCTTATTAATGAAAGATTGAAGAAATTAAGAAACGATATGCGCTACTACCATACAGTAGAAATTCTCTTGAAAATCCCAAACAATCAAATTCAGTTCTCAGTTTCAGACCAGTTATTCTTAGATACTCTGATTATGGAAATAAGAGCAGAAACAATAACATTTAGCATTCATAAAAATAAAAACATAAATGAAAGAAAAAAACACGTTGCAAAAGAAATTCAAGCTTTGGAGAGCAAAACCCCTTTACTGGAAGCGGACGTTGCGACCCTGAAAAAAAAAAAAGATGAATTGAGTGAGATTAGGAAAACAAAGATGGATGGAATAATAGTAAGGTCCAGGGCAAGATGGGCGTCACACAGGGGGGGAAAAAGTAAACAAATACTTCTGCTCACTGGAAAAAAAGAAACTTTGTAAGCAAAAGAATGCTAAAACTAGTCACGGACAAAGGAACAACTCTAACAGAAACGGACGTTATGTTAGAAGAAACAAAGAATTATTTTAAAAAACTTATATGCAGAAAAGAAAGTAAAAGATATTGAAATGAAAAAAATATGCCAATAATCTACCCAAACTACTCTCAAGCAGAATCCGACGAGTTGGAGGGACCAATTACCTTAGAAGAAGCTACTAGAGTCTTAAAAAATATGGAGAATGATAAAAGTCCTGGGACAGATGGTATGACAGTAAACTTTTTAAAATTCTTTTGGAGACAATTGGGGGATTTTGTTGTCCGTTCATTAAACGAGGGATACAATAAAGGCGAAATGTCTATAACACAAAAAGAAGGTATAGTAATTGTTTACCAAAAGGAGAGAAGCCACGAGAATATCTGAAGAACTGGAGACCAATTTCACTTCTAAATGTTACTTATAAAATTGCTTCTGCGTGCATTGCAGGTAGAATAAAATCTGTTTTACCCAAAATAATAAATGAGGATCAGTCAGGTTTCATTCCCGGTAGATACATAGGAGACAGTTTAAGAACCATATATGATCTAATTCACTATTTAGAGGTGAACCGCTTGCCTGGGTTATTGGTATCAGTAGATTTTGAAAAAGCATTTGACTCTGTTGACTGGTCATACATGAGTAAGGTTCTACGTGCATTTGGTTTCGGAAAAGGAATACAGAAATGGATATCATCTTTTTATGAAAAGATAAGGTCTTATGTTATAGTGAACGGGAAGGTTTCTTCAGATTTTCTATTGGAAGAGGATGCCGACAAGGTGATCCTATATCTCCCTATTTGTTTGTTTTATGTGCCGAAATACTAGCAAATAAAATAATAAGGCAAGATCCAGATGTTAAAGGTATAAAAATAAAAAATACAGAATTCAAGACAAATCAGTTTGCAGATGACACCACCTTCACACTGGAAGGAGATAAGAAATCATATGAAAAGTTGTTCACAGATCTCTATGAATTTGAGCAAATATCCGGACTTAAATTAAACTATGAAAAAACGTTTAATGTTTGGTTAGGGATAAAAAAAGAATTCCTCGAGCACATACTTACCCTTATATAAAATGGAATGGAACCCTTTAAAATTTAAAATTTAGGGGTGTGGTTTACAAATGATCTGACAGATATGACTCAAATCAATGTGACAGATAAATTTTTAGAAGTTACAAATCTATTTAAGATATGGTCAAAAAGAGTAATTACACCACTAGGTAGAATAGCAGTGCTAAAAATTAGTGCTATCAAAACTTGTATACTTGTGGATCCTCCTGCCCAACCCTCCAGACTCTCAAATAGATATGTTGCAAAATATGTGTTTCAAGTTTGTTTGGAACAACAAAAATGATAAAATAAAAGAAAATATTCTGTGCAAAATATTTGGAAAGGAGGACTAGGTATACCCAATATTAAGATATATATCCAATCCTTAAAAATCGCCTGGATTAGGAAAGTATACGTGCAAAATTGTAAATGGAAAACAGTATTACATTCATTATGTCCTGAAATCGATGCCTTTGATTCATATGGACCAGATAGATTCGTACAAAGCAAAGCAAATACATTTTGGAGAGATGTTTTTAAGGCATATAATTTTTTTTGCAACCGTGCAGAATTAAAAAATAACAAAGATCTAGCTACTGAACCTATTTTTTTTTGTAACGAAAAGTTCAAAGTGGGAAAAAAACCGTTCTTTTACAAAAAATGGATGCAGAACAATATATTTTTGGTTAAACATTTACTTGATGACAATGGTAACTTTATAAGCCGTCACACACTGTCAGAGAAGCTGGGATCAGAGGTCAATTTTCTAAATTATATAAGTTGCGTACAATCAATAAAAGAATATGCGAAGAAAATGTTAATAAAACTCGACAGTAATATCAGTAATGGCAGAACATTAGCGTTACAAAAAATTTGTAGCGCCACTAAAGGGGCACGCATTCACTATGATATTATGATAGAAGACATTGAGGTTTTAAACATCAGCTCTTTTATGAAATGGGAACAGAGCCTTAATGTACCTATTAATTGGACAGACGTACTAAAAAGAATTAAGAAAATAAAAGAAATAAAACTGAAATGGTTCCAGCTTAGAATATGTCACAGAATTCTGGTAACTAACAGTACTTTGAAAGAATGCAGGTTGTGGATAGTGACATGTGTAATTTCTGTAACAGAGAGAAAGATTCAATTAGTCACTACTTGTGGGAATGTGAATTTGCACATACTTTCTGGAAAGAACTTGAAAATATTCTAAAAAAAAGTAAGTGTTCACACTGTGAAAGATTGTCATTTAATGTAGAGCTATATTGTTTGGCACTGATGAGAAAACAAAAACAGATGATATGCTAGACTTAATCATTTTAATGGGAAAATATTTCATATACAAATGTAGAATTAATAAGATGAAACTAACCTAATAATGTTTCTAAAGGAACTATGTTACAGACATAAAATTGAGAAACATATGTACTCGATGGAGATGAACTATGCAGAATACGGGACAAAATGGTTTCCATATATAACATTAATACATGAGTAATGTTAATAATCCATAGAATATAATTCCCTTTTGTTTTGCATGTTGTCCGTCATGATGTATCTATGAGGACACTAGGTGACATGCTACATGACTTTGTTTGATGTTTGTAAATACTATCCAGAAAAAGGCTGGTGTGCAAATACCGTAGTATGTTTGTTGAGTTTTTCAAAAAACCAACCAAAGGTGCTACCTAAGAAGCAAAAAGAAAATCATGAAAGAGCAAAAACAAGCTACATTTTCTTGTGAAAAGTAGAAAATATAAAAAGATAACCTCTTAAGACACAAGTGCTGAGGGCCAGTTCTTGGAATGAATCTGCAAGGGACTAAATTACAATAAACTATTAAATTCCAAGGATAAGTGGATAGCATTCTTCTTAAAACCGAAAAGGCAGAGGAGTTAAGTTACCACTTTCCACGGTCACTGAGGAGAAACAATCAGGTTTCGAAATGCCGGTATCTGACCAGGAGTTATATGTTAGGGAGTTTCCTCCCCATTGGAGATTGTCTCCCCCTTGGAGACTATAAGCTTGCTGAAGGCTCATTTTGAGAAGCATGTATTATTCCCCATTCACCCACTCAAGCACATACTGTTAATTAGGCAGAATTATCTACCACTGCAGATGAGATAAACGAGAGTTGAACATTAAGCCAGCCAGATCGTCCACTTGATCTGCTTCCTTCACAATGTGTTCTTCTTCTTCAGTTTAACGTCCTTCCACTAAAAGTGATATTAGACAATGTGTCGAAGTATATGAATTGTGCGAATTAACTGTGTGGTTGTTTCTTGAAAATGTGTTCCATGTGTGTGTGTGTGTGTGTGTGTGTGTGTGTGTGTGTGTGTGTGTGTGCGCGCGCGCGCGCGTGTGTGTGTGTGTGTGTGTGTGTGTGTGTGTGCGTACGTGTGTGTGTGTGCGTGCGTGCGTGGCGTGCGTGCGTGCGTGCGTGCGTGCGTGCGTGTGTGTGTGTACGTGTGTGTGTGTGTGTGTGTGTGTGTGTGTGTGTGTGTGTGTGTGATTGTACGTGTGTGTGTGTGTGTGTGTGTGTGTGTGTGTGTGTGTGTGTGTGTGTGTGTGTGTGATTGTGCGTATGTGTGTGTGTGTGTGTGTGTGTGTGTGTGTGTGTGTGTGTGTGTGTGTGTGTGTGTGTGTGTGTGATTGTGTGCGCGCGCGCGCGCGCGTGTGTGTATGTGTGTGTGTGATTGGGCATGTGTGTGTGTGTGTGTGTGTGTGTGTGTGTGTGTGTGTGTGTGTGTGTGTGTGTGATTGTGCGTGCGTGTGTGTGTGTGTGCGGGGGGGGGGGGGGGGGGGGGGTGAGAGAGAGAGAGAGAGAGAGAGAGAGAGAGAGAGAGAGAGAGAGAGTGTGTGTGTGTGTGTGTGTGTGTGTGTGTGTGTGTGTGTGTGTGAGCGTGCGTGCGTGCGTGCTCGTCGCGCGCGTTTATGTGTGTGTTTGTATGTGTGCGTGGGTGGGTGTGCACACATATGCGCAAGACCGAGTCTGCGAGTGTATTTACGTGCGCTCGCCTACGTATATGTGCGCACATGCACTGTCACATGCATGCACTCAGAGCACCAGTCCATGCAACACATGCATGCACTCAGAGCACCAGTCCATGCAACACATGCATGCACTCAGAGCACCAGTCCATGCAACACATGCATGCCCTCACAACACCAGTCCATGCAACACATGCATGCCCTCACAACACCAGTCCATGCAAACACATGCATGCCCTCAGAGCACCAGCCCATGCAGCACATGCATGCCCTCACAACACCAGCCCATGCAACACGTGCATGCCCTCAGAGCACCAGCCCATGCAAACACAGGCATGCACTCAGAGCACCAGCCCATGCAACACATGCATGCACTCAGAGCACCAGTCCATGCAACACATGCATGCCCTCACAACACCAGTCCATGCAACACATGCATGCCCTCACAACACCAGTCCATGCAACACATGCATGCCCTCAGAGCACCAGCCCATGCAGCACATGCATGCCCTCACAACACCAGTCCATGCAACACATGCATGCACTCAGAGCACCAGCTGAAGCAAGTTTTCGCGCCAGGCGTGTATTGACACGTTTGTCCTGACTGGCGGAGGAGAGAATGGTAAATGACCGTGAATGATGATAACAATGTATTGATACACTTGTTCTTACTGGCGGATAAGAGAATGGTTATTTATCCTGAATGATGATAGCAATGGCAATTACCATTATTTTCAACGCCACATACAAGAACACAAAAAACAACGCTGATTTAAGATACACGAGGAAACAGACTGGAGAACTGACAACAAAGAGGTCTTGTACAGACACTACCAAAAAGCATGCGTAATGCATGAAACGATATTCCCCCCCACCCCCCACTTCCCTCCCCTCCACACCCCCTCCACGAGAACACTGAACAGGGGCAGGACGATGTTAGAAAGAGGAATAGGGAAGCGGGAACAGTTCAACAGTACAGCCAAGACAGACGAGAGACAGGCCACACGCCACAATGAAAGACAGGCCACACGCCATAATCAGAGACAGGCCACACGCCACAATGAAAGACAGGCCACACGCCATAATCAGAAAGAGGCCACACGCCACAATGAAAGACAGGCCACACGCCATAATCAGAGACAGGCCACATGCCACAATGAAAGACAAGCCACACACCACAGTCAGAGACAGGCCACACGCCACAATGAAAGACAGGCCACACGCCATAATCAGAGACAGGCCACACGCCACAATGAAAGACAAGCCACACACCACAGTCAGAGACAGGCCACACGCCACAATGAAAGACAGGCCACACACCACAGTTAGAGACAGGCCACACACCACAATCAGAGACAGGCCACACACCACAATCAGAGACAGGCCCAACGCCACTGAGACAGGCCACACACCACAATCAGAGACAGGCCACACCACCACAATCAGAGACAGGCCCAACGCCACTGAGACAGGCCACACACCACAATCAGAGACAGGCCACACGACACAGACATAGGCCAAACACCACAATCAGAGACAGGCCACACGACACAGAGACAGGCCACACACCACAATCAGAGACAGGCCACACGCCACAATCAGAGACAGGCCACACACCATAGAGAAAGGCCACACGTCACTGTCACAGACAAGTCACACGTCACAATCAGAGACAAGCCACACGTCACAATCAGAGACAGGCCACACGTCACAATCAGACACAAGCCACACATCACAATCAGAGACAGGCCATACGTCACAGTCAGAGACAGGACACACTCCACAGTCAGACACAGGCCACACGCTACAGAGACAGGCCACACGCCACTGTCAGAGACAAGTCACACGTCATAATCAGAGAACAAACTACACGTCACAATCAGAGACAGGCCACTCGTCACAATCAGAGACAGGCCACACGTCACAATCAGAGACAGGCCACACGTCACAATCAGAGACAGGCCACACGTCACAACCAGAGACAGGCCACAGGTCACAATCAGAGACAGGCCACAGGTCACAATCAGAGACAGGCCACACGTCAGAATCAGAGACAGGCCACAGGCCACAATCAGAGACAGGCTACACGTCACAATCATAGACAGGCCACACGTCACAATCAGAGACAGGCCACATGCCACAATCAGAGACAGGCCACACGTCACAATCAGAGACAGGCCACAGGTCACAATCAGAGACAGGCCACAGGTCACAATCAGAGACAGGCCACACGTCACAATCAGAGACAGGCCACACGTCACAATCAGAGACAGGCCACAGGTCACACCTACAACTACCAACCACCACCACTGCCAGCACCACCACCACCACCATCACCACCACTATCACCACTACCACCACCACCACCACCACCACCACTACTACTACTACTACTACTACTACTACAGAAAAGTTGAATTCAGCTTCTGATCTGGAACTCCTGTCACAGATGATCATCTGAAAGAGAGGGAGAGAGAAGGGGAAGGGTGAGGAGGGGGAACCCCTGTCACAGATGATCATCTGAAAGAGAGGGAGAGAGACGGGGAAGGGTGAGGAGGGGGAACCCCTGTCACAGATGATCATCTGAAAGAGAGGGAGAGAGAAGGGGAAGGGTGAGGAGGGGGATGGGAATGTGTGTGCGTATGCGTAATCATGTGCGCACTTTCATTTATGTGCGAGCGCATTCTGTGTTTTGGTTGGTTTGAATGCCTCTGTGTGTGTGTGTGTGTGTGTGTGTGTGTGTGCGTGCGTGCGTGCGTGCGTGCGTGCGTGCATGCGTGCGTGTGCGTGCGTGCATGCGTGTGTGTGCGTGTGCGTGTGTGCGAGCATGCGTGCGTGCGTGCGTGCGTGCGTGCGTGCGTGCGTGTGTGTGTGTGTGTGTGTGTGTGTGTGTGTGTGTGTGTGTGTGTGTGCAGGAATACACAAGAGAACAGATGGTGGGGGGAGGGGAGGGAACGGGGAGTGGGAGAAGAAGAAACGGTGCGTGTATGATGCAATATCAGTTGGCTGTACAACTCAATGTGTTCTTCGACACTCCTACACTTGTTTGCTTTTTCTATGAATTATATGAATTAAGCCAATATGGACGACGAACATGGCTTGCTTGACATTGGCAGGAGGGAGACTGCGTGTGTGTGTGTGTGTGTGTGTGTGTGTGTGTGTGTGTGTGTGTGTGTGTGTGTGTGTGTGTGTGTGTGTGTGTGTGTGCGTGCGTGCGTGCGTGCGTGTGTGTGTGCGTGCGTGCGTGCGTGTGAGAGGGGTGAGGGCTAAAGGCACGAGAAGTGAACCCTCCATCCTTCAGAGTCTGGCGACAGCGGTGCGCAGGATCTACTGGTATTGACCACTGACCTGTCACACAGGGACGCTGTGCAGCACAGGTCTATTTTCACCACGTCGCCTGCTGTGCGCAGTGTAGAGAGGGGCCAAGGAAGGCATCTCTAGAGAGATACAAAGACACCTTGAAGGCCAACCTTAGAAGCTGCAACATCCACACTGCTTCCTGGGAAGATGTCGCCCTTGACAGAACACAGTGGAAGCAACAGTGTTCCCACGGCACAAAGACATTTGAGTGCAACAGAGCAGCCGCCATCCAGGGAAAAGAGGAATCGGAGAAAACGGCGCCCACCATGACAGGATTCCATTCCCACGCAGTGTCTGTGGACAACCTGTGCCTCAGGAACTGGTCTTCATTCCCACGTGAGGACCCACATCAGCAGATGACCTGCCTGCCAACTCATCCGTCGGACACGACGGGAGAATCCATCACAGGTGGACCTGAAAATGGTGGACTCCCAGTATCGTGGTGGACTTGTATGGACTTTCCACACTCAGTGACCGGCTCCTTGAAGACCCTGAAACCGAACCTCCTCTGTATGTTTTGTCTCCTTCTATGTTCTGTCTCCCAATGTATGTTTGTCTCCCACGGTATGTTTTGTCTCCCTCTTTATGTTTTGTCATCCTCTATATGTTTTGTCTCCCTCTATGTTTTGTTTCAACTGTATGTTTTGTCTCCCTCTTCATGTTTTGTCTCCCTCTTCATGTTTTGTCTCCCTCTTTATGTTTTGTCATCCTCTTTTATGTTTTGTCTCCCTCTTTATGTTTTGTCTCCCTCTTCATGTTTTGTCTCCCTCTGTATGTTTTGTTATCCTCTGCATGTTTTGTCATCCTCTGCATGTTTTTGTCTCCCTCTTTATGTTTTGTCTCCCTCTTTATGTTTTGTCTCCCTCTTTACGTTTTGTCTCCCTCTGCATGTTTTTGTCTCCCTTTGCATGTTTTGTCTCCTCTCTTTATGTTTTGTCGTCCTCTTTATTTTGTGTTCCCTCTGTATGTTTTGTCATCATCTACATGTTTTGTCTCCCTCTTTATGTTTTGTCTCCGTCTTATTTTTTTCTCCCTATTTATGTTTTGTCATCCTCTTTATGTTTCTCTCCCTTTTATTTTTTGTCTTCCTATTTATGTTTTGTCATCCTCTTTATGTTTTGTCTCCCTCTGTATGTTTTGTGTCCCTCTTCATGTTTTGTGTCCCTCTTTATGTTGTGTCTCCCTCTGTATGTTTGGTCTCCCTCTTTATGTTTGTCAAAACCTTTCTGTTTTATCTCCCTCTTTATGTTTTGTCTCCCTCTTTATGTTTTGTCATCCTCTTTATGCCTTGTCTCCCTCTTTATGTTTTGTCATCCTCTTTATGCCTTGTCTCCTTCTTTATGTTTTGTCTCCCTCTTTATGTTTTGTCAAACCCTTTCTGTTTTATCTCCCTCTTTATGTTTTGTCTCCCTCTGCATGTTTTGTCTTCCTCTGTATGTTTTGTCTCCCTCAGATCTCTTTATTTTTTGCCTCCACCTTTATCTTTTGTCTCTCTCTTTATGTGTTATCTCCAGACTGTCATGTTATCGAAGGTTAAACCGACACTCTTAGGCTTATCTCATGAATGTCAGTTAATGAAATGTGCTGGTTCTTGATGGTTGTTTTACAGTTAGTCGATCGCACAGGGTTGTCATCTCTTTACTTTCTCTTGTTCCCAGTCCTTCGAAATACTTTAAGTTTCAAAACGGAGTGACTGAGGGTGGAAAACGGAGCAAAATTTAGACACACACACACACACACACACACCCCTCCACACACACACACACACACACACACACTACTGTCTTGTCTGGGCCTATGCTTTAAATCTTTGAGGTGGAACAAGGCCTGGTCACACAGCCAGCCAGAAAAGACAAAGCCATGTGCTTGTTGTCACTGTCATTTATCGCCCCTGTCCAACGCCTACCGCGCATTTTGTATGCTGATCAGGTACAGGCCCAGAATTTGACGTAAGCTACCACCACCACCACCACCACCACACACACACACACACACACACACACACCACCACCACCACCACCCACCACCACAAGGTCGCCTGTTAGGTCCTGTGACCTTGTCTGCCATACAAAACGTCATTGTGCGGGGGGAAAAAGGAAGACGAACAAAGACAAAGCGACAGGGCGGGGACAGCCAGCAGAAGAAGAAGCCAGGGGGGAGAAGCTGGTGTGATTCATTCTGCAGCCTGCAGACCTCACGTGCGGACCGTCCCCTCGCCACAGTCAGCACTTCGCCACACTGTCTGGAACCGTCTCCACGCAGCTGCAAGGTAAGCCAGGCGACTGATCCAACGCAAAGTGTCACAATGCAGCGATCTGCACCAAACATGTCATAATGCTACAATGTGTCGGGTGCTTGATCGATGGAAAGTTTCAGTTTCAGTTTCATCAAGGTGGGTGTCATTTGGGTGCGCACTAGCCCATATACGCAACACCACGTCCGCTTAAGTGTTGAGATCACACTGCGCATGATTTAAAGCTGGTCGATCAATGAATTGATGACTAAGATGAGGGAATTCAAGAAGAGGGTTTTCGTGGCTGCGACTATGCAGATGTCTGACTTAGGCATTTGCCCGACGCGCTGGTAAGATATTGAGTACCTTAATGGAAAAGATATCAGTAGCACATTTTGCATGACAGATTGTTACAGTTTTCGTGGAGAAAGCTGCCAGATTTGTTCTGTGTCCAAGTGGACGATTTTGAAGAGGCTTCTTCAAACGGACCATTTTAAAGAGGCTTCTTCAAGTGGACGATTTTAAAGAGACTTCTTCACTCCCAGACTGAAGTGCTACCAAAGAATTCAATAGACAGACAGCTCTTCTTCAATAATTATTTTACAGAGAGCTCTTCATTAACAATTAGACAGAAAACTCTTCATCAACAATCAGACAGAGAGCTCTTCGTCAACAGACGGAAAGCTCTTCATCAACATGTAGACGAAAAACTCTTCATCAACAATCAGACGGAAAGCTTTTCATCAACAATTAGACAGAAAGCTCTTCATCAACAGTCAGACAGAAAGCTCTTCATCAACACGTAGACAGAAAGCGCTTCATCAACAATAGACAGAAAGCTTTTCATCAACAATTAGACAGAAAGCTCTTCATCAACAATCAGACAGAAGGCTTTTCATTAACACATAGACAGAAAGCTCTTCATCAACAATCAGACAGAAAGCTCTTCATCATCAATTAGACAGAAAAAACTTCATCAACAATTAGACGGAAAGCTCTTGAAGATGGAAAGTCTCGAAATTCCACCAGAGATTCATCGCTCGGTAAAATCTGAAGCTTTGACAAAATATGGATGATTTAAAAAAATATTCGTACATTTTGCACTAAAAAAGAATTATATAACTGTAATACATGCTGCACGAAAATGATAACAACTGTGACATTTTGTGTCGTCACAGTTTTGTCTGTGTAAGGGGGACAACTTTGTGCCCTGAGATTGTTGGTCTGTCCAAAGTATAACTGAGTATAACTGATAGGACGCTGGTGATATGTGACAATTTCTTTTTCAATGATTTAACGACATTGACAACAGACAGACTGTCAACATAACGGTATGTACTTCACTATACAGGTTCGGGGTGAGGGGGGGGGGGGGGGGGGGGGGGGGGGGGGGAGGAGGGAAGCAGATCAAAAACAAAAGTAATAAAGACATAAAGATGAAATGTACACAAGAAACGTGCCAGCACTTCAATTAAATAATCTAGGAAGAAAACAAACAATTAGCAGATAAACACACACACACACACACACACACACACACAACACACACACACACACACACACACACATATATATATATATATATGCTCAAGGGAATAATAGCGAGTCAGGTTGGAGTAGTCGTGTAGTGCAACTTATTCCAATGTGTGGCAGATATCCAGCAACTTTGTGTTTTGTTTGTGTCTGTTTACTTGTTTGTTTGTTTATACATGATAAATCTACAAGGTAGCTGACACCACAACTACCACCACACCACCACCACCACCATCCCCAAACACAGGCATAGTCATAATAAGTCATTTCTATGAAGTGATATGCTTTTCTGTGATCTGTCTGTATTTCATTTCACTTCAAAAGATTAGTCATCGTAATTCTATGTGATTAATTCTACATTGGTACATAACAATATGAAATTATAAATTGTTCTGCTGTGTTTGAAGTGTCTGTTCCTTACAAGACCAGATCGACAT
>JADBJO010002954.1:125000-130000 GCA_016801955.1 Conus betulinus
TCCCGTCACCCCTTATCCTGTCCTGTTACCCCTGTCCTGTCCTGTCACCCCTATCCTGTCCTGTTACCCCCTATCCTGTCCTGTTACCCCTGTCCTGTCCTGTCACCCCTGTCCTGTCCTGTCACTCCTATCCTGTCCTGTCACCCCCATCCTGTCCTGTCACCCCCTATCCTGTCCTGTCACCCCTATCATGTCCTGTAACCACTATCCTGTCCCGTCACCTCCTATCCTGTCCTGTCACCCCTATCATGTCCTGTAACCACTACCCTGTCCTGTCACCACTATCCTGTCCTGTCAACCCCTACCCTGTCCCGTCACCCCCTTCCCTGTCCTGTCATCCCTATCATGTCCTGTCACCCCCTATCCTGTCCTGTCACCCCTATCCTGTCCTGTCACCCCCTGTCCTGTCCTTTAAACCCTATCCTGTCCTGTCACCCCTATCCTGTCATCCACTGTCCGGGCCACCCACTGTCCTGTCCTATTACCCACTGTCCTGCCACCCACTGTCCTGTCCTGTCACCCACTGTCCTGTCACCCACTGTCTTGTCATCCACTGTCCTGTCCTGTCACCCACTATCCTGTCCTGTCACCCACTGTCCTGTCACCCACTGTCCTGTCACCCACAGTCCTGTCCTGTCACCCACTGTGCTGTCCTGTTACCCACTGTCCTGTCACCCACTGTCCTGTCATGTCATCCACTGTCCTGTCACCCACTATCCTGTCCTGCCACCCACTGTCCTGTCCTGTCACCCACTGTCCTGTCACCCACTGTCCTGTCCCTATCCTATCCTGTCACCCAATGTCCTGTCACCCACTGTCCTGTCACCCACTGTCCTGTCCTGTCACCCACTGTCCTGTTGCCCACTGTCCTGTCCTATTACCCACTGTCCTGTCCTGTCACCCACTGTCCTGTCCTGTTACCCCACTGACCTGTCACCCACTATCCTGTTCTGCCACCCACTGTCCTGTCACCCACTGTCCTGTCCTGTCACCCACTGTCCTGTCCTGTCACCCCCTGTCCTGTCACCCACTGTCCTGTCCTGTCACCCCCTGTCCTGTCACCCACTGTCCTGTCACCCACTGTCCTGTCCTATCCTATCCTGTCACCCACTGTCCTGTCACCCACTGTCCTGTCACCCACTGTCCTGTCCTGTCACCCACTGTCCTGTTACCCACTCTCCTGTCCTATTACCCACTGTCCTGTCCTGTCACCCACTGTCCTGTCCTGTTACCCACTGACCTGTCACCCACTATCCTGTTCTGCCACCCACTGTCCTGTCCTGTCACCCACTGTCCTGTCCTGTCACCCACTGTCCTGTCCTGTCACCCCCTGTCCTGTCACCCCCTGTCCTGTCACCCACTGTCCTGTCCTGTCACCCCCTGTCCTGTCACCCACTGTCCTGTACTGTCACCCCCTGTCCTGTCACCCACTGTCCTGTCACCCACTGTCCTGTCCTGTCTCCCACTGTCTGTTCTGCCACCCACTGTCCTATCCTGTCATCCACTGTCCTGTCCTGTCACCCACTGTCCTGCTGCCACCCACTGTCCTGTCCTGTCATCCTGTCCTGTCCTGTCACCCACTGTCCTCTCACCCACTGTCCTGTCACCCACTGTCCTGTCCTGTCACCCACTGTCCTGTCCTGTCACCCACTGTCCTGTCCTGTCACCCACTGTCCTATCACCCACTGTCCTGTCCTGTCACCCACTGTCCTGTCACCGGCTTCCTGTCCGGTCTCCCACTGTCCTCTCACCCACTGTCCTATCACCCACTGTCCTGTCACTGGGCTGTCCTGTCCTGTCACCCACTGTCCTATCACCCACTGTCCTGTCACCCACTGTCCTGTCACCCATGTCCTGTCCTGTCACCCGCTGTCCTGTCACTGGCTGTCCTGTCCTGTCACCCACTGTCCTGTCACCCACTGTCCTGTCACCCATGTCCTGTCCTGTCACCCACTGTCCTGTCCTGTCACCCACTGTCCTGTCCTGTCACCCACTGTCCTGTCCTGTCACCCACTGTGCTGTTCTGTCACACCCTGTCCTGTCACTCGTTGTGTTGAAGTATGGTAGTTCAATTTTGATTAACGTTTTATTCCTTTCCTTTTTTCTTTTTTTCTTTTTCTTTCCCATTTCTTCTTTTTCTTTTTTTTCTTGCCATTTCCTGTTATTGTTTTTCTTCCTCTTTGACGACACTATGACATCGATCGCTTAAGCAGAAAAAAGAATTACTAATTTTAACGATGACGTTGACTAATCAGTAAGTTCTTATCATTTTAAAAGATCTTTACTGTCTCTGTTCCCAACCTCTTCCCTCTTCTTCTTCAGTTCTATTCCATAGTTTCAGTTTTCCACCCACGCCAAATTTATCACCAGATCGAAGAGTTAGTGACTTAGATTTGTCTTTTCTTTCCGTTGGTTTAAATGTGGTTCATCCTGGCTGAGGAAGACACAACAGGTCGAAACGTGTTGTGTCTGTTTTTTCATTTGTTCGTTCCTTCGTTTGGCTGCTCAGTAATTCTATTTTTGCTGTAATGTTTCCATTCCCAGCAGGTCGAAAACGCGTCGTGTCTGTTTTGTCATTTGTTCGTTCTTCGTTTGGCTCCTCAGTAATTCTCTGTTTTTTTCTGTAATGTTTCCATTTCCGCCTGCAGTTACGCATTTTGAAACCTATTACCTGGCTGAAAATGACATGCACATGTGACGAACGACTGAATTCACTGGTCGTTTTGCTGGTTATTGTGACACACGCACACAAACGATGAATGACGAAATACACTGGTCGTTTTGCTCTTGACTGTGACAGACACCAACAATGAACGACAGAATACACTGGTCGTTTTACCGGTGATTCTAACAGACACAAACGATGAACGATAATATACACTGGTGAAACTGTGACAGACACACACACACGATGAACAATGCAACACACTGGTGTTACTGTGTCTGGTGTTACTGTGACAGACACACACGATGAACAATGCAACACACTGGTGTTACTGTGGCTGGTGTTACTGTGACAGACACACACGATAAACAATGCAACACACTGGTGTTACTGTGACAGACACACACGATGAACAATGCAACACACTGGTGTTACTGTAACAGACACGATGAACATGCAAACACACTGGTGTTACTGTAACACACACGATGAACAATGCAACACACTGGTGTTAGTGTGACAGACACACACGATGAACAATGCAACATACTGGTGTTAGTGTGACAGACACACACGATGAACAATGCAACACACTGGTGTTACTGTGGCTGGTGTTACTGTGACAGACACACACGATGAACAATGCAACACACTGGTGTTACTGTGACAGACACACACGATGAACAATGCAACACACTGGTGTTACTGTAACACACACGATGAACAATGCAACACACTGGTGTTAGTGTGACAGACACACACGATGAACAATGCAACACACTGGTGTTACTGTGACAGACACACACGACGAACAATGCAACACACTGGTGTTACTGTAACAGACACACACGATGAACAATGCAACACACTGGTGTTACTGTAACACACACGATAAACAATGCAACACACACTGGTGTTACTGTGACAGACACACACGATGAACAATGCAACACACTGGTGTTAGTGTGACAGACACACACGATGAAACATGCAACATACTGGTGTTAGTGTGACAGACACACACGATGAACAATGCAACACACTGGTGTTACTGTGGCTGGTGTTACTGTGACAGACACACACGATGAACAATGCACCACACTGGTGTTACTGTGACAGACACACACGATGAACAATGCAACACACTGGTGTTACTGTGACAGACACACACGATGTACAATGCAACACACTGGTGTTACTGTAACAGACACGATGAACAATGCAACACACTGGTGTTACTGTAACACACACACGATGAACAATGCAACACACTGGTGTTAGTGTGACAGACACACACGATGAACAATGCAACACACCGGTGTTACTGTAACAGACACGATGAACAATGCAACACACTGGTGTTACTGTAACACACACACACGATGAACAATGCAACACACTGGTCGTTTTCAGTTCTCATGGGAGGCAGCTCCTCTGCGGCGCCCATGGCCAACCAGCCCGTGTTCAGCGTGGGCAACATCGGACAGGACTCAGCGGGGGCGTCGTCCGGCATGGCCAACATTGAGAGTCTGCTGGGCGGCATGGGCAGCCAGGGAGGTTTGAACCCTGGGGCTATGAACCAGGAAGGCTTGAACCAGGGGGGCATGAGCCCCATGTCCATGCTGCGCAACCAGGGTCTGGGCAACGCCCAGGGATTCCAGCGAGGTCAGACCTGGGGCATGCGGTCCAGCTCCCAGATGCCGTTGCTGTGGATGATGTTCAACCATTTCTTTTGGTGAAGTCTATGGGAGGCAAGAGACTTGGCGAGACTAGGGGCTCAAGTTTCGGGACGGGACACGCTGACGTTCTCTTTCCTCCAGAGGTCTCTCTGAGGAGTGTGCAGCTTCCCTTGTGTGCGTGGTCTTTTTGTCTCCAGTCATCTTATTCTTAGGTCTGTCGGTCTGTTTCGGCTTTTGGTGGTGGCCGCTAGCTAGCCCAGAAATGTTGCAGTGCTGTTTTTGAAAATAAAGATGTGTTGATTTTTTTTTTTTTTTTTTTTTTTTTTTTTGGTGTGTGTGTGTGTGTGTGGACAGTAGGGACGGTACACAGCAAGAAGGGTGCCTGCCTGCCATGTAGGCTGGGAGAGGATAGTAAGGGGGGGGCGGGGGGGGTGAAAAGGGGGCATGGGGAACATGACAGTGTTACAGAAGGTAGAATAACGATACTGGTGGTTACTATGTTTTCTGTTACAACCGCTCATGCACATGTTGCTACCTACCTAGCCTGTTGTCTTGCTTCTGTTTGAGTATGGCTCTCTCTCTCTCTCTCTACACACACACACACACACACACACACACACACGCGCGCGCGCGCGCGCACGCACACACACACACAC
>JADBJO010002954.1:132500-217500 GCA_016801955.1 Conus betulinus
CTCTCTCTCTCTCTCACGCCATTACACACACACACACACACACACACACACACACACACACACACACACACACACACACACACACACACACACACAGTGGAGCGCAGATCAGCATGTATTTCTCTCTCTCTCTCTCTCTCTGTACACTATTTAGAATGACGGAGGAAAAAAAAACTTCTGATTTATTGAAGAGAGAGAGAGAGAGAGAGAGAGAGAGAGAGAGAGAGAATCTCCTGCAATCTGACGTCACAGCGGCTTGACGGGTAATGTGACGTGAGGCTACACTAGGCCGTTGCAGCACACTGCAAAAAAAAAAAAAAAAAAAAAACAACAACGAAAAAACGGGACAGCTGTCGTAGCACTTTTCCCTCAGCCTGGTGTAACATTCTTCATCACTCAGTCTGTTGTAACAGTCTCCCTTTGTGTGTTGTGACATTCTCCCTCAGTTTGTTACAACATTTTCCATTGCTCAGACTGTTGTAACATTCTCCTTCAATGTTTGGTCACATTCTCCCTAAATCCGTTGTCACATTCTCCTTCAGACTCTTGTAACTTTCTCCTTCAGTGTTTTGTCACATTCTCCTTCAGTCTCTTGTAACATTCTCCTTCAGTGTTTTGTCACATTCTCCCTAAACCTGCTGTCACATTCTCCTTCAGTTGCTTGTAACATTCTCCTTCAATGTTCTGCAACATTCTCCCTAAATCTGTTGTCACATTCTCCTTCAGTCTCTTGTAATATTCTCCTCCTTCAGTGTTTTGTCACATTCTCCTTCAGTCTCTTGTAACATTATCCTTCAGTGTTTTGTCACATTCTCCCTAAACCTGCTGTCACATTCTCCTTCAGCCTCTCGTAACATTCTCCTTAGGTATTTTGTCACATTCTCCTTCAGTCTCTTGTAACATTCTCTTTTGGTGTCTTGTCACATTCTCCCTAAATCTGTTGTCACATTCTCCTTCAGTGTTTTGTCACATTCTCCTTCAGCCTCTCGTAACATTCTCCTTCGGTATTTTGTCACATTCTCCTTCGTCTCTTGTAACATTCTCTTACGGTATTTTGTCACATTCTCCCTAAATCTGTTTGTCACATTCTCCTTCAGTCTCTTGTGACATTCTCCTTCAGTGTTTTGTCACATTCTCCTTCAGTGTTTTGTCACATTCTCCTTCAGTGTTTTGTCACATTGTCTCATTCTCCTTCAGTGTTTTATAACATTCTCTTTCACTGTTTTGTCACATTGTCTCATTCTCCTTCAGTGTCTTGTCACATTGTCTCATTCTCCTTCAGTGTTTTTTGTCACTTTGTCTCATTCTCCTTCAGTGTTTTGTCACATTGTCTCATTCTCCTTCAGTGTTTTTTAACATTGATTCTCTTTCAGTGTTTTGTCACATTGTCTCATTCTCCTTCAGTGTTCTGTCACATTGTCTCATTCTCCTTCAGTTTTTTTTAATATTCTCTTTCACTGTTTTCACTGTTTTGTCACATTGTCTCATTGTCTCATTCTCCTTCAGTGTTTTGTCACATTGTCTCATTCTCTTTCAGTGTTTTGTCACACATTGTCTCATTCTCCTTCAGTGTTTTGTCACATTGTCCCATTCTCTTTCAGTGTTTTTTTTCACATTTGTCTCATTCTCCTCAGTGTGTTTTGTCACATTGTCTCATTCTCTTTCAGTGTTTTATAACATTCTCTTTCAGTTTTTGTCATATTGTCTCATTCTCTTTCAGTGTTTTGTCACATTGTCTCATTCTCCTTCAGTGTTTTGTCACATTGTCATTCTCTTTCAGTGTTTATAACATTCTCTTTTACTGTTTTGTCATCACATTGTCTCATTCTCCTTCAGTGTTTTGTCACATTGTCTCATTCTCCTTCAGTGTTTATAACATTCTCTTTCAGTGTTTTTGTCACATTGTCTCATTCTTCAGTGTTTTGTCACATTGTCTCATTTTCTTCAGTGTTTTGTCACATTGTCTCATTGTCTCATTCTCATTCTTCAGTGTTTTATAACATTCACATTCTCTTTCAGTGTCACATTTTTGTCACATTGTCTCATTCTCTATCAGTGTTTTGTCACATTCTCTGTAAATCTGTTGTAACATTCTCCTTCAGTGATTCGTCACATCCTCCTGTTGTCATGTCCTGTTGTTACGTTCTCCTGCAATCTGTTGTTCCATTCTCCTTCAATCTATTGTCACATTCTCCTGTAGCTGTTGTAACATTCTTCTGTAGTCTATTGTTAATTCTCCTGTACTCTATTGTAACATTCTCCTTCATGATTCGTCACATCATCCTCCTGTTGTCTGTTGTTACGTTCTCCTGCAGTCTGTTGTTCCATTCTCCTTCAATCTATTGTCACATTCTCCTGTAGCTGTTGTAACATTCTTCTGTAGTCTGTTGTTAATTCTCCTGTAATCTGTTGTAACATTCTCCTTCAGTCTACTGTCACATTCTCCTGTAGCTGTTGCAACATTCTCCTGTAGTCTGTTGTTAATTCTCCTTCAGTCTATTGTCACATTCTCCTGTAGTCTGTTGTAACATTCACCCGTAGTCTGTTGTTGATTCTCCTGTAGTCTGTTGTTACATTATCCCTCAAACTATTGTCACATTCTCCTGTAGTCTGTTGTTAATTCTCCTTCAGTCTATTGTCACATTCTCCTGTAGTCAGTTGTAACATTCACCTGTAGTCTGTTGTTACATTATCCCTCAACCTATTGTCACATTCTCCTGTAGTCTGTTGTAATTCTCCTTCTATCTATTGTCACATTCTCCTGTAGTCAGTTGTAACATTCACCTGTAGTCTGTTGTTGATTCTTCTGTAGTCTGTTGTTACATTTTCCCTCAACCTATTGTCACATTCTCCTATAGTCTGTTGTTACATTCTCCTATAGCCTGTTCTTCCTCAATCTGTCGTAACATTTTCTCTCAGTCTGTTATAACATCCCCTTCAATGTGATGTAACATTCCAGCAGTGTGTTGTACTATTATTCTCCTGCAAAGTGTTGTCACACTCTACTGTCTGTTACAACATTCTCCCCCAGATTATTGGTAAATTCTTCTTCTATGTGATGTAACATTCTCCTGCAGTGTATTGTAGTATTCTCTTGCAGTGTGTTGTAGTATTCTACTACTGTCTGTTGTAACATCCCCCCCCCCCCCCCCCCCCCCCCCCCAGATTATTGTTACATTCTCCTTCAATGTGATGTAATATTCTCCTGCAGTGTGTTGTAGTATTCTCCTACAATGTGTAGTCACACTCTACTACTGTCTGTTCTAACATTCTCCCTAGTCTGTTGCAGCATTCAGTATTAATCTGTTAAACATTTCTCCTAGAATTTGTTGCAAGATTTTGTCAAGTGTCTAGTGTAATATTCTGTCTATCTGTTGTCACATTTTCCATCAGTCTGATGTCACATTTTCCATCAGTCTGTTGTCACTTTCTTCAGCAGTCTGTTGTCACATTCTTCAGCAGTCCGTTGTTAACATTCTTCAGCAGTCTGTTGTCACATTCTTCAGCAGACTGTTGTCACATTCTTCAGCAGTCTGTTGTCAACATTCTTCAGCTGTCTGTTGTCACATTTCTATCAGTCTGTTGTCACATTCTTCAGCAGTCCGTTGTTAACATTCTTCAGCAGTCTGTTGTCACATTCTTCAGCAGTCTGTTGTCAACATTCTTCAGCTGTCTGTTGTCACATTTTCCATCAGTCTGTTGTCACATTCTTCAGCAGTCCGTTGTTAACATTCTTCAGCAGTCCGCTGTCACATTCTTCAGCAGTCCGTTGTTAACATTCTTGAGCAGTCTGTTGTCACATTCTTCAGCTGTCTGTTGTCACATTTTGTATCAGTCTGTTGTTGCATTTTCCATCAGCCTGTTGTCACATTTTCCATCAGTCTGTTGTCACATTCTTCAGCAGTCTGTTGTCATATTTTCCATCAGTCTGTTTGTCACATTCTTCAGCAGCCTGTTGTCACATTCTTCAGCTGTCTGTTGTCACATTTTCTATCAGTCTGTTGTCACATTTTCCATCAGTCTGTTGTCACATTCTTCAGCTGTCTGTTGTCACACTTTCCATCAGTCTGTTGTCACATTCTTCAGCTGTCTGTTGTCACATTTTCCATCAGTATGTTATCACATTCTTCACCAGTCTGTTGTCACATTCTTTATCAGGACATTTGGTGTACATGTGCACCTCTCTATCCTTCCCCTTTTCATCCAAACCACCATGCTTTCCTCTTTCCAACACTATGCAAAAGTATCTTCACCTGGCAAACATACTTTTGAGGTAGAAAATTCAACGCATGCTGCATAGAGGAAAATCCCACCAGTAAGCCTGGTAGCATTGTCCTGGGTCTGTCTGGATGACAAGAAAGTCATCTCTTTGTAACACACACACACACACACACACACATTCTCTCTCTCTCTCTCTCTCTCTCTCTCTCTCAAACACACACACATACACAACTTCACACACTCAATGTTCACACACACACATTCTCACACACACACACACACACACACACACACACACTCCCCCTAACACTTACCATTAGCTACGACTTTATACTTCGTATCAAATGTGGCTCTTTCCTTACACCATAGATCAAAAAAAAAAAAAAAAAGAAAGAAAGAAAGAAAAAGAAAAGGTTTTCCTGTTTGCATGGGCTCTCTGTTCCTGCAGCATCAGCATACAACAGTGTCACAGGCACCTGATCTGTCCCAGGGCCCTCTTTGCATTACCTCCCTTTGAGCAGGTCATCAGGAACAAGTCCACAGCTCCTGCAAGCAATGGGAACACCCTGGAACCAGGCGTGAGCCTCCAGTAATGAGAAGCACACAGCATCAACATCTCAATTCAGATTGTGAACAGAATTGTTTTGCGATTCTGGCGGGAAGACAATATAGACAAACAAATCACATGACAAAACATGACGTGTTCCAACCTCTTAGGTCTTCTTCAGGTAAAACGCACAACATTCAGGACAATGAAAACAAAGAACCAGCGATCACTTATCTTCTCAAATTCGATGCAAGATGGGTGTCAAAACACGTCATGTTTCGTCATGTAATCTGTTTGTCTGTACTGTCTTGTGGAATCGCTGACAATTCTTTTAAATTTTTTTTCAATTTTTGCCTTCAGTCACCTCACTTTGAAACTATCTTCACTCAGGTTTAAGACAAAACAAAGCAAAACAAAACAAAACAAGCAAAACAAAACAAAGCAAACCAAAGCAAAGCAAACCAAAGGAAAACAAAACCAAACAAAGCAAACCAAACAAACCAGCGCAAAACCAGAACTCCTCTGCCACCACTACAGACAGGGCAGTCAGTGAGGCAGCTCTCCACACAGACGTTGTACTCCTTGGTACTCCCCCTTGAACCGCCACAAAGGTGCTGATGGGCTGGAACCACCTGGTTTGCTGGGTGAGTCATCATCTGGGTGTCTTACCCAGGGTACACCACAAGGGCATCATGGACCAAAGATGGCTCATGCTTTTCTTTTCCCCTTCCTTACACTTCTCTCCCTTTCCTCGGCTGCTTGCTTTTTCATCATGAAGCAGAATTAACCAAAGCAAACAGCCCTTTTCTCCCTTCCACCCCCTTCCACTTCACATTCAGCAGCACGCTCATCACAGCAGCTAATGTTGCTGTTGCAAACTGACTGTTGCCAAGCCTTGTTGGTATGTAAGGATTTTGCCTTCAAATGCATCCACATGATACTAGTTTACCACATTATATACATAGATGATGTAATGACCTGAATACTTTCTTTACAGTCCTGTACTCCTCCCCAAAGAGCAGGGACTTCCAAGAAAGTTCTCGAAACCATTCTGAGAAGTTTAAAGGAAGAATTATTATTATTCCGCTGGGCAAACAAATTACAAGTCTTTGTCCATTCAGTCCATCAGAATGATAATGATTTTTCTTTCAAATTTGTTTCCATTTCTGGCTGCAGTACCCTCCCTTTGTTACTACCAGTTCTCAGGAGGTTACATACAATCTGATGGTCAGTTCTACATCATAGGATTCACAGTTACATACAATCTGATGGTCAGTTCTACATCATAGGATTCACAGTTATATACAATCTGATGGTCAGTTCTGAGGAGGTTACATACAATCAAATGGTCAGTTCTACATCATAGGATTCACAGTTACATACAATCAAATGGTCAGTTCTACATCATAGGATTCACAGTTATATACAATCTGATGGTCAGTTCTGAGGAGGTTGCATACAAACTGGTGGTCAGTTCTGAGGAGGTTACATACAGTCAAATGGTCAGTTCTACATCATAGGATTCACAGTTTGAAACTAACAGTTCTGAGGAGGTTACGTACAATCTGATGGTCAGTTCTACGTCATAGGATTCACAGTTACATACAATCTGATGGTAAGTCCTACATCATAGGATTCACATTTTCTTGAAATCAGAATTCTATGAGCAGTGTGGTAGGACCGTTCTAGAATATTCCATGTCTATTCCCTGGCTGTGCCATGCCATGTTTTTTATACTTTCATAAACTATGCATCGTTTTGCTTTGGTTGGTTTGACAGCGATTGAAGCGTGCATTTTGTTTGAAGTACACATTTCCATTTTGGGCCCACTGTAACAGAGGAAGAGTGATGCCCTTAACCCTCTTCAGTATGCACTTATCTGAGCTTAGTTACACCAAAAACCGTCGGCAAGGTAAGTAACTCCGTAATTTGAACATGGTTACCCAATTAAAAAATTAATTTAAAAGACAGGAAAGGAAATAACGAAATGAAAATAATTTTAAAAATTCCTACGAATATATATGTTGCTATATCGTAAGTTTGAAGAATGTCACATGAGCCATTTACTCGGGAAATAAAAAAAAATCTTCTTCAGAACTTTCTTCCGAATTGTTGTTCATCATACCTGGACTTCATCCCAGTCGAAATCTAGGTCACTCTAAGCTTCATACCCAGCACTTTCACTAAGTCTTATGCCGTAAATCCTACAAAACGCAGTATCTCCATCACTAAATCTCATTATAGAACGGCAGCAGAACTCAAGGTTAGCCATGGTGAAAAACGGCATTTCGACCTCAAAACTTAAAAAATTCGAAACTCGAGAACCACGGCACGTATCGACTCGCGTTTTTTGCAAACGGAAGTAAATGGCTAAAGAAGGAAGTCACGTTCTCGCAAGACTTCCTTTTCTACGAGAAACATGGCGGCGCCCATTGTTGCCACGTGTTTTACCGGGCGCTGGTGGGCGCTCAGCGTTTTGGCTGTGTGATTTCCGGCCGGGCGCTAGCGGGCGCTCGATGGTCAAGAGGGTTAACCTTGTGACCTGAGAGGGCCTGTGCTTTGTGTGGATCTAGTTCAAGGGCACAGTACAGCTAGTTTCTTTTGCTTCACCTTACTCAGCCTTATATGGTCACTGGAGGGCCTTCAGAGACCAGGGGTTTGATTCTTCGGCAGCATTTTCCCTGGCAGTCCTTTTCTCCAGCATAAAGCCATCACATCAGACAAATGTTCAACACCGCCCATAACAGTCCACACACATTTTATTTCAAGAAATTTCAACATCACTTTCCAAGAACAGGAACGACAATGGCAGTTTGCTAGAACTAAATCGGCAGATCCTATACACAAACACTGTGAAAACAATGAATGCCAAGAAGAATCATCCACATAACATCTTCATAATGGAGTTCAAAAAAAAAGACACTTTTTTCAAACTCTGTTGAAACATCCACATGACATCTTCATAATGAAGTTATTAAAAAGACGTTTTTTTCCCCTTAACGCCGATGTTTTTAATCCCTCACCTCTGCCTCCCTCAAACCCACTTTGTCAGACCTATTCTGTAACAGATATCAAGATCAACTATACATGAATCATGACACAAAGCTCTTAATGTTCTTATACATACAGTTCATCTAAAAATTTTTACAGTACATAGTGACTTGTGATGCTTCAAAATTTTCCAGACCAGTCGATGACCATCTCGCGCCTGTGAACTGAGTTTGTCAGTCACTGTCTGTGAACTGTGTTTGTCAGTCATTGTCTGTGAACTGTGTTTGTCAGTCATTGTCTGTGAATTTTGTCAGTCATTGTCTGTGAATTGAGTTTGTCAGTCACTGTCTGTGAACTGTGTGTTTGTCATTGTCTGTGAATTGAGTTTGTCAGTCATTGTCTGTGAACTGTGTTTGTCAGTCACTGTCTGTGAACTGTTTTGTCAGTCATTGTCTGTGAATTGAGTTTGTCAGTCACTCCATATTCTTAGTGCTGGCATCACAATCTTCAACATCCACAGATCTTGCACTCCTCTTCAGAGATCAACTGTTCCGTTACATCCAGTACAATGGAATTCACTTTACTCTAGCACTACCCCCCCCCCCCCCCCCCCCATCCCCATCCCCCCTTTTTTTCATCTCTAACACTGTCGAGCGAACATCTGAATAACAGAGTTAGATATTCATGCTGTCAAGGGCACTGCATCATGAAAAGGCCCAACTCTCTCCTTCCGCCACTTCGGCTTTCCCCTGAACTGAATCAAGCTATCCCTTGACTGCTGGGTGGACATAAAACATTTTCAGAAAAAAAAGTCATTCCAACAAATGACCATCACTCAGCAGACCGACATTCTATTCACCTGACTGCATCCACCCCCACCCTACACCTCCTGTAGTAACAGACATTATGCACCCCCCACCCTACACCCCCTGTAGTAACAGACAAACATTATGCACCCCCCACCCTACACCTCCTGTAGTAACAGACAAACATTATGCACCCCCCACCCTACACCTCCTGTAGTAACAGACAAACATTATGCACCCCCACCCTACACCCCCTGTAGTAACAGACAAACATTATGCACCTCCCACCCTACACCTCCTGCAGTAACAGACAAACAGTATGCACCCCCCACCCTACACCCCCTGTAGTAACAGACAAACATTATGCACCTCCCACCCTACACCTCCTGTAACAGACAAACACCTCCCCCCACCCTACACCCCCTGTAGTAACAGACAAACAGTATGCACCTCCCACCCTACACCTCCTGTAGTAACAGACAAACAGTATGCACCCCCCACCCTACACCCCTTGTAGTAACAGACAAACAGTATGCACCCCCACCCTACACCTCCTGTAGTAATAGACAAACATTATGCACCTCCCACCCTACACCCCTTGTAGTAACAGACAAACAGTATGCACCCCCACCCTACACCTCCTGTAGTAATAGTAGCCGACTTAGAAGTCGATCCATGGTGCTATTTAACAACACACAGCTGACAACCTTTACCAATCAGTGACTGGTCATTGCAACGAAGTCAGCTACAAAAGGAATGAAAGGAGACAGCTCCTGAAGTCATCACCAACAAAAGACTGACCGTTGCTCCAAAGCTGCGCACAAGAATCAACAGACTGTTGCTAAGGTGAAGTACAGTCATCAGTGAATGTTGACAAAGAATAGACAGTCTTTGCTTCGACTGGCTGAAGTCCATCCCAAGCCCTGTGGAACACACAATCACTCTGCTCTACGTGAGCCGCCCTCTGCCTGTCCTTCCTGCTGGGCTCAGTTGCTGTCACTGCCTGAGTCGTCAGAGCTGTCGCCTCCCTCCTTGACATCAATGTTGATCTTGTACTCCTGGTCGCAGCCCATGTAGGAGTCGCTCATGAAGTAGACGGTGTAGGTGTGGCGGCCGATGGAGGGGGCCAGGAAGTCCAGCTTGACCTTGGCTTTCTGTTGCAGGGTCAGCCGCTTGATGGACAGCAGGGAGTTGTTCTTGGAGTCGCCGATCACTACCCACCAGCCTTCCTCACGTTTCTGTCGGCAGTCAGGTCACACGTTTGACACACTTCCTACTCCAAAAACAAATCTCACACGCAACTGACAACAGACAGCTAGGACGAGAACTATGCATGTGGCTCAGAAGAACACATACATTAAAACAAAAACACACACACATTCATACTGACATCCCCCCACCACACACACAACATACACACACACACACACACACACACAGTGTGCATGTAGATCATGTCCAAGACCTCTCCCCCATCCCTCCAAAGCCTGTACACAGCAAGTTGGAGTTCCACAGCCTGTGTGGTCTAGGCTGACATAGGTGAGGCCCAAATGTTCCCCAAATTCCTATCTTTTATAGCAGCAGCCCCACCCTTCCTCCCAAAGACAAACAAACATAATACACACACAAAAACACACTCGGACACAGATACCCACACATGTGGACACAAAAACACACAGAGAACAAGAAAACAATATGAAAACTACACAATGGCCGAGTTGAAGAGAATAAGAGAAAAAAGGACAATCTGGGCACAGACTTTGCACGAGTCAGGCGACAGAACTCTGCATAACACAGCTCCTGGCATGCCAAGGTACAGGTGTTCAGTAGCCGACAATGTGCCCTGACAGTTCTGTTCTGTACTGTTCATATCATGACAATGTGCCCTGACAGTTCTGTTCTGTACAGTTCATATCATGTCAATGTGCCCTGACAGTTCTGTTCTGTACTGTTCATATCATGTCAATGTGCCCTGACAGTTCTGTTCTGTACTGTTCATATCATGTCAATGTGCCCTGACAGTTCTGTTCTGTACTGTTCATATCATGTCAATGTGCCCTGACAGTTCTGTTCTGTACTGTTCACAGTTCATGTCGTGTCAATGTGCCCGTTCATATCATGTCAATGTGCCCTGACAGTTACGTGCTGTTCATATCGTGTCAATGTGCCCTGACAGTTCTGTTCTGGACAGTTCATGTCGTGTCAATGTGACAGTTCTGTTCTGGACAGTTCATGTCGTGACAATGCCCTGCATTTCATGACAAGTTCCCTGACAGTTCTGTACTATACAGTTCATATCGTGTCAATGTGCCCTGACAGTTCTGTTCTGTACAGTTCATATCATGTCAATGTGCCCTGACAGTTCTGTTCTGTACCAATCATATCATGTCAATGTGCCTTGTTCATATCATGTCAATGTGCCCTGACAGTTCTGTTCTGTACTGTTCATATCACGTCAATGTGCCCTGACAGTTCTGTTCTGTACCGTTCATATCATGTCAATGTGCCCTGACGGTTCTGTACTGTTCATATCATGTTAATGTGCCCTGACGGTTCTGACGGTTCAGTTGTACTGTTCATATCATGTCAATGTGCCCTGACAGTTCTGTACTATGCAGTTCATGTCATGTCAATGTGCCACGTTCATATCATGACAATGTGCCCTGACAGTTCTGTTCTGTACAGTTCATGTCATGTCAATGTGCCCCGTTCATATCATGACAATGTGCCCTGACAGTTCTGTTCTGTACTGTTCATATCATGTCAATGTGCCCTGACAGTTCTGTTCTGTACAGTTCATATGTCAATGTGCCCTGACAGTTCTGTTCTGTACCATTCATATCACGTCAATGTGCCCTGTTCATATCATGTCAATGTGCCTGACAGTTCTGTACTGTTCATATCATGTCAATGTGCCCTGACAGTTCTGTACTGTTCATATCATGTCAATGTGCCCTGACAGTTCTGTTCTGTACTGTTTCATATCATGTCAATGTGCCCTGTCTGTTCTGTACATATCATGTCAATGTGCCCTGACAGTTCTGTTCTGTACAGTCATGTTATGTCAATGTGCCCTGACAGTTCTGTTCTGTACAGTTCATGTCATGTCAATGTGCCCTGACAGTTCTGTTCTGTTCATATCATGTCAATGTGCCCTGACAGTTCTGTTCTGTACAGTTCATATCATGTCAATGTGCCCTGTTTCATATCATGTCAATGTGCCCTGACAGTTCTGTTCTGTTCTGTACATATCATGTCAATGTGCCCTGACAGTTCTGTTCTGTTCTGTACTGTTTGTTCTGTATCATGTCAATGTGCCCTGTTCATATCATGTCAATGTGCCCTGACAGTTCTGTTCTGTACATATCATGTCATGTGCCCTGACAGTTCTGTTCTGTACTGTCAATGTTCATATCATATCATGTCAATGTGCCCTGACAGTTCTATCCTGTGCTGTTCATGTCATGTCAATGTGCCCTGACAGTTCTATCCTGTACTGTTCATATCACATCAATGTGCCCTGACAGTTCTGTTCTGTACAGGTCATGTCATGTCAATGTGTGCCTGATGGTTCTGTTCTGTACTGTTCATATCATGACAATGTGCCCTGACAGTTTGTTCTGTATTGTTTATATCATGTCAATGTGCCCTGTTCATATCATGTCAATGTGCCCTGACGGTTCTGTTCTGTACAGTTTATATCATGTCAATGTGCCCTGATGATTCTGTTCTGTACTTTTCATGTCATGTCTTTCTTCAGTTTCAGAAAAATACAGCAGCATTATTGCATGTGAACAATCTCCATCTGCTCTATATCATCTGTCAGGCAGTCCTCCGGTACTGTGAAGATGCAGCGGAGGGAGAGGACTGACAGGGCTGTTAGCTTGGTCCCTGACCTGGTACTGTGAAGATGCAGCGGAGGGAGAGGACTGACAGGGCTGTTAGGTTGGTCCCTGACCTGGTACTGTGAAGAAGATGCAGCGGAGGAGAGGACTGACAGGGCTGTTAGGTTGGTCCCTGACTTGGGGGAGAGGACTGACAAGGCTGTTAGGTTGGTCCCTGACCTGGTACTGTGAGGATGCAGTGGAGTCACTCAATAAGCAACAGACCAAACGCCAGGGGGACATCCACATGACAGGGCTGTTGGGCAGGTCCCTGACTTGGTCTTGTGAGATCACTTCTCCCCCCTCCCCCATCCCTCTACTATAAACGGGAGGGGGAGGGAGTGAGTGTGTTCAACTGGAACCCACTCTGATCATTGCTGGCGACGTGTGCAGACAGGGTTCACTTTGCATGATGGACGTTCTTTGTTTCGTAATACTCTGCGCATTATTTCTAAACTAATTTTTTTCTTTGTGATGAATGTGTCTATTCGGGTTTTTTAGGCAATATATTGCTTCAGATAACAAAAATGTTTTAAATACCATAATTCCGGGAAGAAATCCATCGATAACCAGTGATCGAAATTCAAGGGAAAGAACTGAAGAGAGTTAAGGGAAGGGGGGGGCACATTACTGACCTGGGGGAAGAAGGGAGCGATGACAGGGCCCGTCACTTCATCCTCCCTCTCCAGCGTCACCACCACGTTGACCGTCGACCCACTGAAACAGCAGTGTTCCCTTTACTTCACCTCAAATCACCAGCAACAGCTGATGTGACACTGTCACAAAAACTAATGGTTTCCCTTAGTACACACGACCAATCAACACAGAAGACACAAAGTGACCTTGATTCAACACACAGTACTATGCAGACAAGTGTTTTTTTTTCCACAGGACTATGTCTTCTTCAAGAGTTATGAGCAGCAGACATTAAACATGCACCAACCAATACTCCTCTGATGCCAGCCATCTTTACAGATGCCAGAATAGCTAAACTGGTAGAGTGCCCAATACGTGATCCTGGTGATTCTGAGTTGCTGGCTGTTGCAGTACATGTTGTTTATTTCCCCCCTCAGGGTTAACACTCATTCTAACTCCACTTCCCAGAAAGTCTTGTCAAAGAAGTTTGAACCAAGGTTTTCATAGGTGTGAACTCTACTTGCGCACATGTAAAATCCCATTACCAACCTTCAGAAGAGAAGGTCGATTTGACTGTTGGTATAGATGACAATAGACACACAACATGCATCAATAGAATGAAAATAGGAATGAAAAACTGAGTGACTGACAGACTGAATGGCACGAGAATGACTGAATGTGCTGCCAGCAGGCAGCTCTTCAGTTGGCTCTACCCTGGTAGGCAGCATGTGTGTAAAAGAGAGCACTGAATGTAAAAGGCTCTACCCTGGTAGGCAGCATGTTGTGTAAAAGAGAGCACTGAATATAAAGTGCTTAGAGCTTGGTCTCTACCCAAGAACAGGCGCTATATACAAATACTCTAAACGACGACAAAAACCAATAACAATAATGACAATGACACTGACATACCACTTATGATCAGCCTTCTAGGAAGAGAGAGCACGCTTACAAACATGATCCTGTCTTAGCTAGCAGGAATGAGCACAACCACTAACATGACCGGCCTGCTAGGTATGAGGTATGAGCACAACCACTAACATGACCGGCCTGCTAGGTATGAGGTATGAGCACAACCACTAACATGACCGGCCTGCTAGGTATGAGGTATGAGCACAACCACAAACATGACTGGCCTGCTAGGTATGAGGTATAAGCACAACCACTAACATGACCGGCCTGCTAGGTATGAGGTATAAGCACAAACCACTAACATGACCTGTCTGCTAGGTAGGAGCACAATCACCTGCAGCGCCCACTTCCCCCTTCTCCCCAGAGAACAGAGGGCAGCATTGCCTACCTGCGGATGTGGTCCCTGTCCTGCACCTCGTAGGTCAGCTCGATGTTTGGGTAACGGTTGCAGAACCTGGCCACGTCCGCCATCTGGGCCTCCGTCAGCTGCAGCAGGTCGTTGCGCTCCTCGTCCTCCATCTCCATGATGTCAAAAATCGTCTCAGGTTCTGGACAACACCAACCTCTTCTCCATCAACATCCTGTTCACCTCAACATCCACCGACTGCATGTCGAACACACAGCAACCACAACGTCTTCTCCATGAACATCCTGTTCACCTCAACACCCACTGCATGTTGAACACACAGCAACCACAACCTCTTCTCCATCAACATCCTCATCACCCACCAACTCCATGTCAAACACGCAGCAAGGACAAACCCTGTTATGTTCTAAGTTTGCTGATCTGATTCACACTTCACTCCATGAAGAAAATGTCTGGATTACATCTCTGCTGATCACATTATCAACTATGTGTGAACAAGCACTTCATTCAAATTACAGGTCACATTCTCTCAGCTCTATGTACATCATTTTCTTTTTATACCCACTGATCACATTCTCTCAGCTCAGTGTAGATTAGTATTTATTTCGTATCTACTCATCACATTCTCTCACCTCAGAGCAGTTTAACAACATATATTTCATATCCAATCATCACTTTCTCTCTGCTCACTGTAGATGAGTATACATTTCACATCTACTTATCACTTTCTCTCTGCTCACTGTAGATGAGTATACATTTCACATCTACTCATCACTTTTCTCTCGGCTCAGTGAAGATGACTATCAGCTTAGTGTAGAGGACTATTTTCAGAAAATGTATCAACCAACCAGCTGTGGTTCCTCCTGTACAGGAGGAAGGGGGTGGTGGCATGACAGAAGGACAGGAGGAGGGCAGTCAGGGTCATGGGTGTGTGTCAGGCAGCAGTCAGGGTGTGGGCGTGTGTCAGGAAGCAGTCAGGGTCAGGGTCATGGGTGTGTGTCAGGAAGCAGTCAGGGTCATGGGCGTGTGTCAGGAGGGCAGTCAGGGTCATGGGTGTGTGTTAGGAGGGCAGTCAGGGTCATGGGTGTGTGTTAGGAGGGCAGTCAGGGTCATGGGTGTGTGTGTCAGGAGGCAGTCAGGGTCATGGGCGTGTGTCAGGAGGCAGTCAGGGTCATGGGTGTGTGTCAGGAAGCAGTCAGGGTCATGGTGTGTGTCAGGAAGCAGTCAGGGTCATCAGGGTGTGTGTCAGGAAGCAGTCAGGGTCATGGGGTGTGTGTCAGGGTACGAGGCAGTCAGGGTCATGGGTGTGTGTGTTACGAGGCAGTCAGGGTCATGGGTGTGTGTCAGAAGGCAGTCAGGGTCATGGGTGTCATGGGTGGTGGTGTTAGCAAGGTATCATCTATCCTGCTCCCTCCCTCTCCCTATCCAACCCATGGGGAGTGGTGTGTTGTATGCATGGGGCGAGAGGTGTGTTGTGTCCAAGGTGTGGGGCATGTTGTGGGGTCCATGGCGTGGTGGGGACCTACCTTGTCCTGGCACCTCTTGATGAGGTCCTGAGAGAAGGGGGGCAGCTGCTTGAGGTAGGAGTCCTTGTTCCACAGGGCCTGGGTGATCATCTGGGCCAGCTCCATGGCCGCTAGGGCCGGGCTCAGCCAGCCGTTGGAGCTCAGCACATCCACACACGCCTGGATCAGCCGGATTGCCTGCAACAACATGCCGTCCAGTCCCTCCACCATCACCTCACGGGTTGTACCCCCCCACCACCCCCCTCCCCATCAAAAACCTACATGCCCATTCACTAGTCTGTAGGAATTCAGTATGTCCATATACAGAAAGGAGTGGAGGGGGGCGGGGAAGGGGAGGTTACAAAAACCTACAAGCCCACTCACTAGTCTGAAGAAAATGAGTATGTCCATACAGAAAGGGGGGTGGGGGGTGATGGATGGGGGGGGCGGGGGGTGATGGGGGTTTATAAAAACCTACATGCCCATTCACTAGTATATAGGAATTCAGTTACTTCACACTGGGGAAGGGGGAGACAGGAGGGAGGCTGTATACAGAAACCTACGTGTGCATTAACAAGTCTAAGAATTCAGTATGTACACACTGAGGGGGTTGGGGGGGGGGGGGGGGGGGGGGCAGGAAGGAGGCTGTATACAGAAACCTACACATGCATTAACAAGTCTGTAAGAATTCAGTATGTATACACTGAGGGGAGTTGGGGGGGGGGGGGCACAAAGGAGGTTGCATACATAAACCCATGTATGCTTTCACAAGTCTGTTTAAGAATTCAGTCTGCTGACACTGCAGGGGGAGTGGGGGTGGGGATGGGAAGGAAGCTGAGCACAGAAACCTGTGTGCACATTCACAAGTCTGTCTGAACTGGGCATGTCCACACAGGCAAAACTGTTAAGAGGAGGGGGGAACAAAGTGTCAAGAGACTTACATGCCTATTCTCAAGTCTGTAGGAATTCAAAATTCAAAATGTCCACACTGGAGGGAAGAACAGGGGGGGGGGGGGGGGGGGGGGGGAGGGTCTGTGTGTCCACACATGAGGGACAGCTGTGTGGACATTTAGGAGCCCATTCAAAAGTCCTATGTTCACACATGGGAGGGAGGTTCAGTTGTAGTGCTGGCAAGAGATTATGGAGAAAACAGCCATGAAAGCTGGCTGGCTGTAGATCCGATTGTTGTTGTGTTTGTTGTTGTTGTTCCTCTCCAACTAATCTAGGTTAGGGTTTCAGCAGAACTGTGGACAGCTCACTGGGGCCTGCTGCACTAGCCCCTGGAGATGACCCAGTCCCATCTGTGCAGCGCCAACAGAATCAACCTGACAATTGGCGCCACGCAACCAAGTCAGAGACACTCAGTGTCAGTTTCTGCACTTGGGATACACACACACACACACACACACACACACACACACACACACACACACACACACACACACACACACGCACACACACACATACACACACACAGAGGATGGCTGACCTTGCTGAGGATCTCTCGTGTGTCAGACTGGAGTTCAGCTGACAGCTGCATGCGGGACAGGTGGGCCTGCAGGAGCAGGTTCGTCTTAGTGTGGGGGTCGTTGAACTTGGGCGACGCCTGCTTTGTCAGCAGCCGGGACGCCAACTATAGACAGACAGCGCCATCGTCAGTGACTTACCACACAGTGCCTGCATGTTTGGTGGCTGGATGCCAACTATGAACAACCAGTATAACTCTCATCAGTGACTTACCACACAATGCCTGCGAGTTCGGTGGCCTGGACGCCAACTATGAACAGGCAGTATCACTGTCAGTGACTTACCACACAATGCCTGCATGTTCGGTGGCCTGGACACCAACTATGAACAAGCAGTATAACTGTCAGTGACTTGCCACAAAATGCCTACTTGTTAATTAAATGCTCTGGGTGCCCATTAACCCCTCTTCAGTATGCACTTACCTGAGCTTAGTTATGCCGAAAACCATCGGCAAGATAAGTAACTCCGTAATTTGAACATGGTTACCCAATTTTAAAATTAATTTAAAAGACAGGAAAAGAAATAATGAAATGAAAATATTTTAAAAATTCCTACGAATATATATGTTGCTATATCATAAGTTTAAAGAATGTCACATAAGCCATTTTACTCAGGAAAAAAAAAAATCTTCATCTTCAGAACTTTGTTCTGAATCGTTGTTCATCATATCTAGAACCTCATCCCAGTCGAAATCTAGGTCACTCTAAGCTTCATTACCCAGCACTTTCACCAAGTCTTATGCCGTAAATCCTACAAATCACAGTATCTTCATCACTAAATCTCATTATCGAACGGCAGAAATCAAGGTTAGCCATGGTGAAAAACGGCATTTCGACCACAAAACTCAAAAATTCATAACTCGAGAACTACGGCACATATCCACTCGTGGTCTTTTGCAAACGGAAGTAAATGGCTACAGGAAGAAGGAAGTCACCTTCTCGCGAGACTTCCTTTCTTTCTACGAGAAACATGGCGGCGCCCATTGTTGCCATGTGTTTTACCGGGCGCTGGCAGGCGCTCAGCCTTTTGGCTGTGTGATTTCCGGTCGGGCTCTAGCGGGCACGCACTTGTCAAGAGAGTTAAGAACAGGTTATCACTGTCAGTGACTTGCCACATAATGCCCAATTGTTAAATGCTCTGGGTGCCCATTAAGAACTGGTTATCACTGTCAGTGACTTGCCACATAATGCCCAATTGTTAAATGCTCTGGGTGCCCATTAAGAACTGGTTATCACTGTCAGTGACTTGCCACATAATGCCCAATTGCTAAATGCTCTGGGTGCCCATTAAGAACTGGTTATCACTGTCAGTGACTTGCCACAAACTGCCTAATTGTTAAATGCTCTGGGTGCCCATTAAGAACTGGTTATCACTGTCAGTGACTTGCCACAAACTGCCTAATTGTTAAATGCTCTGGGTGCCCATTAAGAACTGGTTATCACTGTCAGTGACTTGCCACATAATGCCTAATTGCTAAATGCTGTGGGTGCCCATTAAGAAGAACTGGTTATCACTGTCAGTGATTTGCCACATACTGCCTACTTGTTAAATGCTGTGGGTGCCCATTAAGAACTGGTTATCACTGTCAGTGATTTGCCACATACTGCCTAATTGCTAAATGCTGTGGGTGCCCATTAAGAACTGGTTATCACTGTCAGTGATTTGCCACATACTGCCTAATTGCTAAATGCTGTGGGTGCCCATTAAGAACTGGTTATCACTGTCAGTGACTTGCCACATACTGCCTAATTGCTAAATGCTGTGGGTGCCCATTAAGAACTGGTTATCACTGTCAGTGACTTGGCACATACTGCCTAATTGCTAAATGCTGTGGGTGCCCATTAAGAACTGGTTATCACTGTCAGTGACCTGCCACAAACTGCCTATTGCTAAATGCTGTGGGTGCCCATTAACCCTCTTGACCATCGAGCGCCCGCTAGCGCCCGGCCGGAAATCACACAGCCAAAACGCTGAGCACCCGCCAGCGCCCGGTAAAACACGTGGCAACAATGGCGCCGCCATGTTTCTCGTAGAAAAGGAAGTCTCTCGCGAGAACGTGACTTCCGTCTTCCTGTAGCCATTTACTTCCGTTTGCAAAAAACCGCGAGTCGATACGTGCCGTGGTTCTCGAGTTTCGAAATTTTTTAAGTTTTGAGGTCGAAATGCCGTTTTTCACCGTAGCTAACCTTGAGTTCTGCCGTTCGATAATGAGATTTAGTGATGGAGATACTGTGTTTTGTAGGATTTAAGGCATAAGACTTAGTGAAAGTGCTGGGTAATGAAGCTTAGAGTGACCTATTTCGACTGGGATGAAGTTCCAGGTATGATGAACAACAATTCGGAAGAAAGTTCTGAAGAATTTTTTTTTTTATTTCCCGAGTAAATAGCTCATGTGACATTCTTCAAACTTATGATATAGCAACATATATATTCATAGGAATTTTTAAAATTATTTTCATTTCGTTATTTCCTTTCCTCTCTTTTAAATTAATTTTTTTAATGGGTAACCCATGTTCAAATTACGGAGTTACTTACCTTGCCGGCGGTTTTCGGTGTAACTAAGCTCAGATAAGTGCATACTGAAGAGGGTTAAGAACTGGTTATCACTGTCAGTGACTTGCCACATACTGCCTAATTGCTAAATGCTCTGGGTGCCCATTAAGAACTGGTTATCACTGTCAGTGACTTGCCACATAACGCCTAATTGCTAAATGCTGTGGGTGCCCATCACTGTCAATGATGCACCATGCAATGGAAACTCTGTCAACTGTCAATGTGATGTATCTAAAAACAGCTCAGCGAATTGTATGCTTTTTTTTTGTTTTTTGTTTTTTGTTAATACCCCATCCCCCCCACCGCCACCCTTCCCCCATTACCCATCTTTTTCTGTTTTGGGAAGGAAGGGAATTTTCTTTTAAAGGAGACAGACATGAAGGGTAACACTGCCCCACTTTATATTCTTAGTCCTTAGCCAATCAAGACTTCAAGCATGTGTGTGTGTGTGTGTGTGTGTGTGTGTGTGTGTGTTGTCGGTGTGTACTGTGTGTGTGTGCCTAAAGAGTTAAAAAGGAAGAAGACTAGAGGGTCTACAATAATCCATCATTGTTGCATATAAAGAGCCACCTTGTGATACACACAGACCAAGACAGAACCAGCAGAAGGAGCAGGAGCGAAGAATGGACAGAACAACCCAGTGAGGAGAAGACAGGTGCCATGTCACCTGGACCCACCTGTCGCAGGACCTCCGTCTCCCCGTGCCTGATGGGCAGGTTCTCATACTCCGCAGCGTTGGCCACGATCTCCAGCAGACCCTTGATCTTGGTTTTGTTGTTGAGGGACATGCTGAACAGCTCTGTCAACATAAACACACACACTGAACACCTCTGTCAACACACACACACGCTGAACAGCTCTGTCAACATGAACACATGCTGAACATCCCTGTCAACACACACACACGCTGAACATCTCTGTCAACACACACACACGCTGAACAACTCTGTCAACACACACATGCTGAACAACTCTGTCAACACACACACATGCTGAACAACTCTGTCAACATGAACACACACACTAAACATCTCTGTCAACACGAACACACAGACTGAACAGCTCTGTCAACACGAACACACAGACTGAACAGCTCAGTCAACATGAACACACATGCTGAACAACTCTGTCGACACACACACATGCTGAACAACTCTGTGTCAACACACACACCTGCTGAAACAACTCTGTCAACACACACATGCTGAACAACTCTGTCAACACACACACATGCTGAACATCTCTGTCAACACACACACAGACTGAACAACTCTGTCAACATGAACACACAGACTGAACAGCTCTGTCACACACACACACATGCTGAACAACTCTGTCAACACAAACACAGACTGGACAACTCTGTCAACACACACACATGCTGAACAACAACTCTGTCAACACACATGCATGCTAAAATGGGGAGTTTGTATTATACTCCCTGCTTGGCTAGTATACTCACCATGCCAGACACAGCATTCTATGGCAGTTAGTCAGCTCTACCAGGCTAACTTTTTTGTGGCTAATGCAGTAACAGACAGTCACGTGACGCCCACCCTACTTATGCCATAGGAAGAAGCCGGTAGCCGCTTCCTCATCAGCGAGGCCTGCGCGCAAGGCAACCCTGAGAACCTTGGCGCTAGAGGGGAAGGTAGGGCGGGCATTAGAGTCTCACATGGTAAGTATACTAGCCAAACACGGAGTATAATACAACTCCCCATTTTGGTGTCATATACTTTACCATGTCAGACCATAGCAGAATTTAAAGGAATCGGAGGAGGGACGAGTGCCCTGGTGGTTCTAGGGGTTAACCGAAATAGCTGCATTAGCCGCCATAAAGGAGATCCCTTAGAACCATCAGCCCTGGTCATGCGGATATCCCTTAACTAAAAGTTTAGAAAGGGATTTTCCAATGCCAGTAAGTTGCCTCCAGTCGATGGCGCAGGTGAACAGAGTGCTGGAACGCTGCGGAAGTGGCCAGCGCTCTGACCTCATGGGCCCGGGGAGATAGGATGGGGAGATGCTAGTATGCATGGGCGTAGGCAGATCTCACCATCTAGGAGAGGCAGCTAGAGAAAGTGCCAGCCGAGATGTCTTCCTTATTATTGGGGGGTAGATAGAAATAAGGAGACGTCTGGGGAGGAACGCCTGGGGCGCGAGAGTTCCCAGTAGTGTCTGAGACACTTAGAAGGGCACAGGTCCATGTCTCCACCGCTCTTCCCCCCTCCAGGATATCCGCCAGTGAGCGGATGACGAGGGAGGACAAGGAGTGCCGGTTCCTGATTCTTAGCTAAGAAATAGGGAGCACATTAGGGAGACAGGGCCGTCCCTGTGGGAGGCAATGACTCTGGTGTCCCCGCTGAGGGCATGGATCTCACTTTGCCTTCTGGCCGAAGCCAGGGCAAGGAGAAATGTGATCTTCAGGGAAGGAGGTCCCAAGGGGAATGCGCCTAGGGGACCGGGGCTCACATAGAACCACCCCCCTAGAGATCTATCTGAGAAGGAAGTCTTTCTCAGGAGGGTCCGCCGAGTTGGCGAATAGAGGAGCAGATAGCCAACCGGTAGCCCTGTATGAGCTAGCAGAGAGCTTAAGAGAGGTGGATAGGTGAGATAGAAGTTGCCTATCTGGAGATTTGAAGGAGTGATCAAGAGGAACAGGGTTGCCTGATCACAGAAGACCAATATCTCCCATCGGTAATAGTAGGTCCTGCGATGGTGGAGTGAGGGTGACCCGGACGGGGTTGCCTGAGCATGTCCCACCGAGAGTTCAACTGGAAGGGGGGAACATGGGTGAGGGACTTAAAGTCCGGAAATCAGGACCAGGTCGGCCACCATGGGGTTATGAGAATGAACCTGGGTCTTTCCAGCCTTGCCTTCCTGATCACCTTGTGGAGGATTGGGAAGGAGGAAAGGGGTATGCTATGAGGCCCGACCAGGGAAGGGAGAGATCCTCGATTAAATATGCTTGGGGATCGGAGACGGGAGAGGCATACCCTGGCAGACGATGGTTGAATCAGGTGGCAAAGAGGTCGACCATGGGCCTGAACCAATGTTCCCACACCAAGGTTAGGGCTAGCCTGATGAGGGTCCATGCCAAATGAAGGAGGAACCTGGACCAGCTGAGGGAGTCTGCCAGGATACTGCGGGTCCCCAGTATGTCTCGCGCGGAGGGTGATTCCCTGTGCATGACCCCAGCGGAGGAGAGCCTCTGTCCAGAGGGAGAGGCTGATGGAGCAAGCACCCCCCCCCCCCCCCCCCCCCTTCCCCCTTTTTTGTTGACATAGCAAGCCACCGAAAGTGTTGTCCTTGAACAGGAGAACAAGTCGGTATGAGACCTGGGGTTGGAAGCGGATGAGGGCAAGCCTGACTGTTACCAATTCCAGGACGCTGATGTGGAGACGGGAGTCTGTGTGTGTCCCATACTCCCGAGGTCTGACTGTTCTCCAAGTGGGTGCCCTGCCCCAAGTTGGAGGAGTCTGTGTAGATTTCAGAGCTGGGTTGGGAGGGAGATGGGAACCCCGGGGTTAGAGAGGAGGGGTTGAGCCACTCAACATAGCCCACTGGACCCAAGGCCTGAGAAGATTGGTTTTGTCCCAGCGGTTGGAGGTCTGCGACCAACGACGATGGAACTCCCTTTGGGGTTGGCGCTTGGGAACCCGCTGTAACAGCCTGTTTTTACCCCCCTCTGGTAGTTACCCCCGGGGTAAGTCTGGGCTAGCCTGCTTTTACCCCTGGGTCATTTTAGGACTAGCTAGATCTTACCCCCCCTTGTTGGAACTTACCCCCGCGGGGGTAAAGTTGGGCTAGCCTGGATTTACCCCCCCCCCCCCCCCCCCCCCAAGGGTCAGTCTAGGACTATTTGGAATCTTCCTCCACCCCACCTCACCCTTCAAACAAGAGAGGGTTATTCAGGGTTTTTCCTCTGCCTTGCCTTTTACCAACACGCACACTCGCCTTGAAAAAAAAATCGTGTTAGCCTGCATATTTACCCCTCCTCTCCCGCTTCCTTTATACAGTCAGTTTGGTGTAGACAAAGTGTAGTTCTAGACTCTTCTCAATAGATTGACCTCCTACTCTCCCCCCCCCCCCCCCCCCCCCCCCCCCCCCCCACACACACACCCTGGTTCACTAACATATACGTATTAACATTTCTCGCGCTAGCTTACATGCGGGTCAATATTCGGGTGTGTAAGTACGCCCGTACATGCATGGGAAAGAAAGACGGCTACATGCCAATGTGACCAAGTGCCAATGTGACCAAGTGCCAATGTGACCAAGCGAAGTTGTGACAAAATGTCATTGTGACCATGTGTCGTTGTGACCAAGTACCATTGTTGCTTCATCCCGGTTTGCCTCTTTTAACTATTTTACAACTTTTTGGTCTCTTGAGTACCTGTGTGTCCTAACTTGTACAATGCAGATGACTAGTGGTCAGTGGCACTGACCACTGGTCATTATGACGTAAATCAGAGATTTTAATTATTTAACAGCTAATTAGTGTTTCCCGAGTGCTTGTGTACCTTGTACAATGTAGATTACTTGTGGTCAGTGCCACTGACTACTGGTCATTATAACGTAAATCGGAGATTTTAACTATTTCACGGCTAATCATAGTCTCCTGAGTACCTGTGTACCTTGTACAATGCAGACAACTGGTGGTCAGTGTCACTGACCACTGGTCACGATGACATAAATCAGATATTTCGAATATTTTACAGTTTATCAGTGTCTCATGAGTGTTTGTAAGCCTTGTGCAATGCAGACAACCAGTGGTCAGTGTCACTGACCATTGGTCACTTTAACCCGTTCACTGCCTGAAAATATTACATAACAAAGGCTAGCCCAGTGTCAGGGAAATCTAATGATTTGGGGGTAATAATTAACAAAAAATTCTAGCTCAGAAACTACAAAAGATATAAAAATGAAATATATATGATTTTTGAAGGAAATTGAATGAGAGATTTTGAATCTAGGCTTCTTTTTTTTAATTTTAATCATAAAAAAAATATTTAGGCATATAGATTTGGATAGATTTTTTTTGCACAATCAAAAACATATGTATTTACCACTACAGCTTCACATCCAAAAAAGAACACAAAGCAAAAAAGTTGAAAATAAAGTTTGTATTGTCACACTACACCTGTAAATGAAAGTAAAACAGTCTAGAAGTCTATCCAGACGCTCATACCTCATGCAGACAGGTCAGTTCACGACCACGCCCCCCTCCCCCCACCACGCCCCCTTGCTGGACTTCAACCCTCTCTTTCACTCCTCCTCTTCCCCTACCTTTCCTGCTGCCCGTGTCACGCCGCGAGCTGGCCGCGCGCCCCTCTCGCGCTGACTAACACGTCGCTGGCCACTCACACACAGTGCAGAGTACACACTAGGCTAGCTCGTTCGACGTTGGTAACCAGTCAGCTGAACGCACTCTTGAGATCGCACACAGCACGTCTCAATAACTGACGAATATGGTCAGCAATTCCATCACTATCATCATCTCTCACCTTCATCTCGAGTGAGTCGCTGAATAAAAGATTATTATCTTTGTCAAAAATGATTAGCAGAGCCCGCTCAGCTGTGTAAGTACGTTGATTTGGTCGCTACCCTCGTCGAAGGTTGCGCCGCCATCTTTGCAAGCGAGACAAAGCGCTGGCTGGTCATCCAGTCAGTGATGAGGAAAAATGGTCTTTCCCCTCATGTGTGGTCATTTGCATATCATTTTAATACTGCAGACATACAAGGCTTACTACGCACACTCTATTTCAGTCCTTTGATAGGAATAGTAACGAATGAAAAATTCAAGAAAAATGCATGACGTCAGTGGACGGCCCATAGGCACTGGAAGTACATTTTTACTACGGCGTCAGCTGACGGCTTAAAGGCACTCCAACGGGTTAACGTATATCAAAGATTTTAACTATTTTTACAGCTAATTAGTGTCTTCTGAGTGCCTGCGTACCTTGTACAATGTAGATGACTGGGGGGTCAGTTCCAAACTAAGGGGGGCAAGTTCCAGCTAGTCCTGGAATGACCCCGGGGGTAAAAGCAGGCAAGCCCAGACTTACCCTGGGGTAAGTTCCAGAGGGGGCGTAAGAATGGGCTGTTACACCGGCCCAGGTGAAAGAGGGACGAGAGGGACTCCATCATCCCCAGGAGGGAGGTAAGGTTCTGGCCGGGTTGAGTTCGCACTGATGGGGTTGGTAACAAACCCTAGTGTGTGGAACAGGTGCAGAAGATGGTTTGTGTGGGATAGTACTGGGCTGGGAGGGAGCCAGGACGAGCCAGTCATCCAGGTACACCAGGAGGCGAATGTCCTCCTGTCTGGCCAGGGAGGGCCTCTCCTTGACCACCTTCATGGAGAGGATGAAGAGGGAGGGTGCCAGGGAGAGGCCGAAGGGGAGCGCCTTGACCGGGAGAACCCGACCCTGCCAGGTGAACCGTAGGTATATCATCTGTGGGATGGGTGTATATAGGGATCTGAACGTTAGCGTCCTTCAGATCTATAGAGGCCGCCCAATCCTGGTGGTGGATTCACCATGTTGGGCAATGGTGGCAGAGCAAACCGGAGCACACACGACCACAAAGAGGAGACAAGTTGGTCGATCAAGAGAATGTTAATTAAACTCGATTGACCGAGTGGAACCGTACTGATATAAACAGCAACGGTAATCTCGATCAGCATGTACTAGTAGAATAAACTTCGTACACTGATCTCGATCAGAGTGTACTAGAACGATAAACTTCGTTCACTAAACTCAGTATAAGTACAATAAACTTCGTACCCTAAACCCAGTACACTGCAGAGGCCGGTGGGGCGATAAGGTGGAAAACACGACCGGCGAGGAAGAAAGATGGCGGCCAAGGACCGGCGAGTGTTCGATCGTCGAGCTGAAAATACTAGCACGTGAGCAAAGGAAATAACGCACAGAAAATGCAGTGTGAGAAGCGGGGATGAAATGTGTTACCGCAGGGGCAACGGCAAAACCGAGACAGTGCCGATGACACTTGCACTGTCAAGAGAAAACTGCGAGAGCGACACGACGATCGCACAAAGTTGCGAGAAGCAAAACGACGATCGTACAAAGTCATGACGCACGTGAAAGAAATAAATTATTGACATCCTACCCCACCAAGTGCCTCACACGGCAAGTGTACTTATGGTTTAGCACAAGCCACAATTGAACAAGTAAAGAAGCAAAACACAAGCAATCTTTACACAAAGGCAGAGGTATAGGCGAGACAGAGCACAAGACATCTTGCTTGGGCGGCAGGCCGAAGATGAATGAGGTAGAGGAAGCTGACACCGGCTTCTTCCCACGGCGGAAGTAGGGTGGGCATCACGTGACTGTCTTATTATCGCATTAGCCACAAAATCTTCGGCCTGGCAGAGCTGACTAACTGCCGTAGAATGCTATGGTCTGACAGGGTACAGTATATGACGTCAACAAACAACTCTGTCAATACACACACTAACCAAACAACTCTCTGCAACACACACACAACCTGTTTTTGAGGGACATTCTGAACAACTCATTCAAGACATAAAAACATGGTTTGAATTTTCTTGTTGAAAGACAAATGGGACAACTCTGCCCCCTTCTATATTCTTGTTACCACTGTACTCTCCCTCTCCCTCATTTCTCCAAGCAGCAGCCTTCACTGTGCTAATGACAGGCACTACTGGTGGAAATGGACCACTGTACTCTCCCTCTCCCTCATTTCTCCATGCAGCAGTCTTCACTGTGCTAATGACTGGCACTACTGGTGGAAATGGACCACTGTACTCTCCCTCATTTCTCCATGCAGCAGTCTTCACTGTGCTAATGACTGGCACTACTGGTGGAAATGGACCACTGTACTCTCCCTCATTTCTCCATGCAGCAGCCTTCACTGTGCTAATGACAGGCACTACTGGTGGAAATGGACCACTGTACTCTCCCTCATTTCTCCATGCAGCAGTCTTCACTGTGCTAATGACAGGCACTACTGGTGGAAATGGACCACTGTACTCTCCCTCATTTCTCCAAGCAGCAGCCTTCACTGAGCTAATGACAGGCACTACTGGTGGAAATGGGACCACTGTACTCTCCCTCTCCCTCATTTCTCCATGCAGCAGCCTTCACTGTGCTAATGACAGGCACTACTGGTGGAAATGGACCACTGTACTCTCCCTCATTTCTCCAAGCAGCAGCCTTCACTGAGCTAATGACAGGCACTACTGGTGGAAATGGACCACTGTACTCTCCCTCTCCCTCATTTCTCCATGCAGCAGCCTTCACTGTGCTAATGACAGGCACTACTGGTGGAAATGGACCACTGTACTCTCCCTCTCCCTCATTTCTCCATGCAGCAGCCTTCACTGTGCTAATGACAGGCACTACTGGTGGAAATGGACCACTGTACTCTCCCTCTCCCTCATTTCTCCAAGCAGCAGTCTTCACTGAGCTAATGACAGGCACTCCTGGGAAGTGGGCCAGACCACCAGGAGCCTGTCTTAGCTTAGCAGTCCACTGTCACTGAATGTCACACACTGGTTCTTGAGTCAGCCACTGTCATTCCCTTTGCTCGAGGCATGTGACTTGTTATTGACAACTTCTTGGTGTTTTGTACATATTGTTCTGTACTGCCCATTGCTACCACATTTTCCTGTTTGTCCTACATGCTCCTAAATAGTCAGTATGGTCTTCTCAAACATATTCTGAAACAATTCCAGAAATGTCTTGTTCTTGACTGTTGTCTGTCTTTCACCGGCGAAGATAACCAGGATTTCTGCTATCAGTGGGTGGTGGCGTGTGTACGAAGACAGCTGACCAGGCTGATCCTTGCATAGAACAGTCTGTTGCAGTGTGGACAGGGCAGACTTGGAGATGAGCCAGGCTGAAAGGTGGGTTGTTTGATCTGTTTTACAAAACTGGCGTTTAGCTCCTGTGCCTCCACCCGCCTTGTTTCAAAATCTGCTCTTATTGTCCTGACGTCCGTCAAACAAACTGACATCACACTCTTTGAATCAAGAGCAAACATCACAATTTCAATGCAGCAAACTCGGTTTTTTGAATATGAATGGGTAACACTCAGGCTGCCAAGCCAAACGGCCAACTTCTCATCAGCATCCCTGCACAGCTCCCCGCCTCCCTTTGTGTACATGGGGAATTATTAAAATACATTTCCCTAAGGGTATGTCCTTTTTCTCTTAGCCGAGCAAGCATGGGTTTTATCATTTTGTGACTTTCCTAGGTGCCTCTCTAAAAAACTTCAGGGCAGGGCTTGGAATTCCTACAGTGTACCACTAACCTGAAGCAATTTGTTACAACTGTGAGCGACAGGGAGGGGAAATACACATCTTTGAAAAACCTCAGGGCGGGGCTAGGAATCCCTACAGTGTACCACTAACCTGAAGCAATTTGTTACCACTGTCAGTGACAGGGAGGGGGAAATACACATCTTTGTGTGTTCAGCATGGGCAGGGTAACAGCCTCTTTCATGAGAGTGATAGCAGGTTTGAGAGAGTCCATTATCAAAATGTATCTTCCCTACTCCCTTGGTCATGTTTCCAATGTATGCCTGTGTGTGTACCATCCTTCCCTGGCCTTCCTATACAGTGGACAGACATTAACCTGGGCCCTCTGTAACTTCTGCAATGACCCCTTTCACAGCACACCATTCATCATTTCATGGCACAACAGTTCACACCACCACACTTCACAGTGCAACAGTTCACAGCACAACTGTTCACAACGGTTCACAGCACAACAGTTCACAGCTCAACTGTTCACAACCCTTGACATCACAACTCTTCACAGCACAACTGTTCACTACACATCCATTTACAATCAGCCAATCGCTGGTCACCCACACTGAACTTGAGACAGACAGACAGACAGACAGAGAGTGAAGCAACAGACCACTGTACAGACCGATGGTGGTGTAGTTGATGTAATAGTAGGAGGCAATCATTCCCAGATTGAGAGGAGCCACATCCATGTCATCCTCCACGCTGATACACTGCAACACATCATCCATATTGATACGTTGCAATGTGTGTGTATCAATGTGGATGATGTGTTACCATGTATCAATGTGGATGATGCGTTGCTGTGTATGCATGTGGATGATGGGTTGCTGTGTATGTATGTGGATGATGTGTTGCCATGTATGAATGTGGATGATGATCCACATTGATACACTGTAACACATCATCCACATTAATACACTGCAAACACACCATCCACGTTGATATACTGCAACACATCATCACACTGATACATGGTAACACATCATCCACATTAATACATGGCAACACATCATCCACATACATACACAGCAACACATCATCCACATACATACACAGCAACGCATCATCCACATTGATACATGGTAACACATCATCCACATTGATACACGGCAACACATCATCCACATTGATACACTGTAACACAGCATCCACACCGATACACGGCAACACATCATCCACATTGATACAGGGCAACACATCATCCACATTGATACACAGCAACACATCATCCACATTGATACACAGCAACAAATCATCCACATCGATACATGGCAACACATCATCCACATTGACACACTGCAACACATCATACACATTCAATACACAGCAATTCATCCTCCACATTGACACAGAGAAACACATCATCCACATTCAATACAAGGCAACACATCATCCACACTGATATATGGCAACGCATCATCCACATTCATACATGGCAACACATCATCCACATTCAAACATGGCAACACATCATCCACATTGATACACTGCAACACATCATCCACATTCATACACAGCAACACATCATCCACATTGATACATGGCAACACATCATCCACAGTGATACACAGCAACACATCATCCACATTCATACACTGTAACACATCATCCACATTGATACACGGCAACACATCATCCACATTATACACAGCAACACATCATCCACATTAATACACAGCAACACATCATCCACACTGATACACGACAACACATCATACATGGCAACACTTCATCCACACTGATACACGGCAACACATCATCCACATTGATACATGGCAACACTTCATCCACACTGATACACACGGCAACACATCATCCACATTGATACATGGCAACACTTCATCCACACTGATACACGGCAACACATCATCCACATTGATACATGGCAACACATCATCCACATTAATACATAGCAACACATCATCCACACTGATACACGACACACACACCATCCACATTGATACACACGGCAAACACATCATTCACACTGTAGCTATGCACAAAAATGCAGGCTGGTTACACATACTTTTTTTTATCTTCACTCCAGAAATTATGTTCTGGCCAGCTGACTGACAGAACACAGAGCAATCACAGAGAACAACCTGGTCACAGTAGGACAGGCTGACGAACAGAACACAGAGCAATCACAGAGAACAACCTGGTCACAGTAGGACAGGCTGGCCGTCAGAACACAGAGCAATCACAGAGAACAACCTGGTCACAGTAGGACAGGCTGACGAACAGAACACAGAGCAATCACAGAGAACAACCTGGTCACAGTAGGACAGGCTGACGGACACAACACAGAGCAATCACAGAGAACAACCTGGTCACAGTAGGACAGGCTGACGGACACAACACAGAGCAATCACAGAGAACAACCTGGTCACAGTAGGACAGGCTGGCCGTCAAAACACAGAGCAATCACAGAGAACAACCTGGTCACAGTAGGACAGGCTGACGAACAGAACACAGAGCAATCACAGAGAACAACCTGGTCACAGAGGACAGGCTGACGAACAGAACACACAATCACAGAGAACAACCTGGTCACAGAGGACAGGCTGACGAACAGAACACAGAGCAATCACAGAGAACAACCTGGTCACAGTAGGACAGGCTGACGAACAGAACACAGAGCAATCACAGAGAACAACCTGGTCACAGTAGGACAGGCTGACGACACACAACACAGAGCAATCACAGAGAACAACCTGGTCACAGTAGGACAGGCTGACGGACAACACAGAGCAGTCACAGAGAACAACCTGGTCACAGTAGGACAGGCTGGCAGGCCTGCATTCATTATCGTTTGACCTAAACCATTGCATTTTTCTCTCACAACTCTCCATGACTTCTTCTGCTCAACCAATCAATCACCGGGTGGTATACATGAGCTGCCAACAGAATTCATCTCCTGCCCCTGTGTTCCTCACCTTGGACTGCTCCAGGTCGTTGATGGTGTTCTCCACCAATTCCGACAGGTGATCTGACAGGTGACGATGGGACACACCTGGACACAACAGAACCAACACCATCAGGAGCAGCTACTACTGCCGCTGGCAACACGCCTGTCCCAGCTGTGCTGAACACCAGGTTCACTTTAGATGGTGGGCTGGGCTAGACCATGTTTAACACACACACACACACACAAAAAAGCAAAATAACTCCTGGTCACATGCACTTTATTTAACACTCTAAACAATTAAATCTGGTACAGCTGCCATGGCACCATGGTTAGCGTCACAGACTATGGGACAGGATATCATGGGTTTGATTCCCATCACAGCCATTTCTTTGTTGGATGTTTTTTTTTGTTTGTTTTGTTTTTTTGCCCCAACCAGCTGCTACCCAGAAGCAGGTTTGCTATGCACTCCACTGGAAGACAGGAACCACACAGTCGACTTCATCCACTGAAAGGTGGAGTCTCTGACAGAGCTGCTCAAATTTCCTGACTACCACTGCAGGTGTCTGTATCTCTCGGGCCTGGTTGATGCTGGGATACATCATGAAAGTAAGCATACTGTCATGTGAATGAGAAAAGTGTTATGTGAATGGAGAAGTTTCATATCAAAGAAAAGAGTGTTAAGAGATTTTGTAATTTTTGCGGCTGTGGAATGGAACCTACGGTTTTGATGCTTTTTTGTATTCAAGTGATGTGGAAGAGCGGGACGCTGAGTGGATTGTGAAGTGTGTTCACCCAATGTGAGGAAGGGTGGAAAATTATTGTTACTTCAGAGGAGCTCTGGACACGGACATAGGAGGATGTCCTATTGTAACCCTCCTGGGTTTTAATATTGTTAGGACTAGGATTGTCCTGTGCAACCCTGGGTTGGGTGTGCTACATGGTTGGACTGGTTTGTCCGATGCAACCCTGGTTTGGGTGTGCTTAACCCTTGGTAGGTGTAAGATGCCTGGCGTGGCAAAGTTTCACTAAGTATAGAGTGTAGATGTAGACTGGAAGTCTACTAGGGTAGGCTTGTTGTTGTTATTCCCTAGAAGGTGAGTACCAGTTGGGGTTGTAAACTGGTTAAAGCAATTACATTAATGGGGTGTAATTGTAATGATAACAGAAGTTTGATGATTATAAAGATTTGAGGATATTGCGCTATTTGGGAAAAAGAGAAAGATGAACGTTGAACGCGAAAGAAAAGAAAAATTGAAAAATAAATAAATGAAATATTGTTGTATAAAGATTCTTTCTGTACCCCAACTGTAGGTAGGAATAAGTTGGCGGAACAAGACTCATGAGAGTATTCTATTTTGATGTTGGAGTGAATGTAAAAGGAGATAAAAAGGAGCTATGAATAATAAAAGAGAGAGAGAGAAAAAATAAATAAAATTCATTTTAGAGGTTAACCCTGGACCTAGGGTTTCGTTACAGAATCCCTCAGTGTCCACTGGTGTTCCTGAGTAAGGTGTACCAGTCTAGTGAGGATCCAGGCTGTGGTGGTCCAGAGGTGGTACAGCCAAGTGCACGAAAGCTCCTCGACAAGTCAAGAAGATGACTTGTCTTTACTGCAATTATTTAATATAATGAACTGATAGTGTAATATGTATGTGTGTGTTTGATTCTTGATAAAACTTTGAATATTGTATTATTGTTTATATGTGTGGAAATATGAAGAGAAGAAATAATTGTTGGAAAACGTACTGAAGTGAAAAGAAGATGTAAGACCCTTTTCTTTATCATTGAGTAAAGGGAGCGTTTTTATAGAAAACTTAATTTTGTGGTGATAGTGCTCCTTTGGGTGAATGGAGTGATTGTGCTTTGCGTACGGAGTAAGCATACTGTGTTTGTGAGTGCAAGTGTGTGTGTGCACAAACATGGGTGTGTGACACACACAATAAAGCCCTGTCGCACTGTCTCAGACCAGAATGGAAGTCCACAGCATCATCTTCATCACCCTCATTAATCAGCATCAAAAACGCTCAAACTGTGTGGTTCATCATGCCCTGCTGCAATGGTGACCTCAGCTTTAATTACCCAGTCTACGCCCTTGGTGAGTTCATGTGGAGATCACTGGTATCGAAAAGGTCAGGGGACAACCGACAGATGGACATAGTGGCTCCCTCCTGAGGGCAACACTCGCTCGCAGTGTCTCTGCAATCCTGCCACCACTGTCATCAGCAGGGGGGGTTGTGGGTGTCTTCTGTACCGTGGATCACACCAGGCACCACTGAACATCATTTACAGGACTCCACAGAAGTGCAGGGTCTCTTCTGGTGGGTGGCCTCATGATGACTTGACACCGACTACCCCTGCACAATTCCAGCCATCAGGGCTGTGTGGCCATGAATCAACTGTGGCAGTGGACAGGACAGTTGACAGGAAGCCAGCATAGGGGTAATACTACAGGCAGCAGCACAGAAAACACAAGAACACTCCCCCGCCCCCAAAGTCCATGGTAGTTTAAGGGTTTAAAGAAAATTAAAATACAACACAAAATGGCAAAGTTTTCCCTTACATAATTTATCTAAAAAAAAAAAGAGAGGAATCAACTGTTAAAATGAAACATGATTTTGCTGTTTGCTTTAAAGAAAAAAAAAAATTTGTAAAAACTGAGAGTGAAGTGACCAAGTGACATTTTAGCAGCCTCTAAACACAGAAAGAAAGACAAGGAAAAAAGAGGAGGTGGTGTGAGAGAGAGAGCGTTCCCTGACCCTGCAGGTTGTAGTAGTTAGGGTTCTGCGTCATGCGTCGGTACAGAAAGGTCCAGGTCATGTAGTCCACAGCGTCCTGCTTGTTCTCAATGGTCTTGGTGACGATCTCCGCACTGAAGTGGTCATGCAGGCAATGGTCCAGATGACTCTGCCCAACACACAACACACTACACATCACCACTGCATGGATGACTGTGTGCGCGACACACACCGCACTACACATCACCGCTGCACGGATGACTGTGCGCGCAACACACCGCACTACACATCACCGCTGCACGGATGACTGCGCGCAACACACCGCACTACACATCACCGCTGCATGGATGACTGTGTGCGCAACACACCGCACTACACATCACCGCTGCATGGATGACTGTGTGCGCAACACACCGCACCACACATCACCACTGCATGGATGACTGTGCACAACACACCGCACCACACATCACCACTGCATGGATGACTGTGTGCACAACACACCCACCCACAACACCACACGGCACTACATGCCGTCACTACATGGATCGCTTTGAGAACACCACACAACTCTACACTATCCATCTATCTGTAACTCTTGTGTCTTGTCTGCTTTTATCATGCAATTGTTTGTGCATATAAACTGGCAGAGTTACCTAAAATCACTTTTAATATCTGTACCTCTTCACTGCATGGTTCACCCGGTGAAGAACCTGATAGAACAGTACACTACACATCTCTCTGAACATCATTACTTGTTCCTCTATGAACAACGGTACACTGCACATCTCTCTCTCAACACCATTACTCGTCACTCTACGAGCAACGGTACACTGCACATCTCTCTCTCAACACCATTACTCGTCACTCTACGAACAACGGTACACTACACATCTCTCTCAACACCATTACTCATTATCTACGAACAACAGTACACTACACATCTCTCTCAACACCATTACTCATTATACTGTGAAGAAACATTCACCCTGTGAAGAAACATGACAGAATAGTACACTACACATCTCTCTCTGAACATCACTACGCATTACAATGTGAAAAACAGTACACTACACATCTCTCTGAGCATCATTACTCATCACACTGTGACTGTGAAGAACAGTACACTACACATCTATCTGAACACAGACAGAAACTGGCTTGTATCGTCATTGGTTAGATGGAAATGGAACTGGCTAGCATCAGCACTGGTCAAAATGCGTGGAACCAGCATATCAAGTGTGGCTGGAGATAAAACAGAATCGCCCTGTATAAAAGCTGAATGATACAATGGACTTCCGAAACTCTGACATATTTTCATTCCCAAACAATCATATGCTTTCTAAGTGGGAATAAGGTGTGGCTGTGTGTGCTCCCCATCCCTCCCCCACCCCCACCCCCTGCCACTGCTGTGTCCACATGGTGTGGCTGTGTGTGTGCTCCCCATGCCCCCCCCCCCACCCCCACCACTGCTGTGTCCACATGGTGTGGCTGTGTGTGCTCCCCATGCCCTCCCCCACCCCCTGCCACTGCTGTGTCTACATGGTGTGGCTGTGTGTGTGTGCTCCCCCATGCCCTCCCCCACCCCCTGCCACTGCTGTGTCCACATGGTGTGGCTGTGTGTGTGCTCCCCATGCCCTCCCCCCCCCTGCTGTGTCCACATGGTGTGGCTGTGTGTGTGCTCCCCATGCCCTCCCCCACCCCCCTCCTGCTGTGTCCACATGGTGTGGCTGTGTGTGTGCTCCCCATGCCCTCCCCCACCCCCACCACTGCTGTGTCCACATGGTGTGGCTGTGTGTGCTCCCCATGCCCCCCCCCCACCCCCTGCCACTGCTGTGTCTACATGGTGTGGCTGTGTGTGCTCCCCATGCCCTCCCCACCCCCACCCCCTGCCACTGCTGTGTCCACATGGTGTGGCTGTGTGTGTGCTCCCCATGCCCTCCCCCACCCCCACCCCCTGCCACTTCTGTGTCCACATGGTGTGGCTGTGTGTGTGCTGCCCCATGCCCTCCCCCACCCCCTGCCACTGCTGTGTCCACATGGTGTGGCTGTGTGTGTGCTCCCCATGCCCTCCCCCTCCCCCTGCCACTGCTGTGTCCACATGGTGTGGCTGTGTGTGTGCTCCCCATGCCCTCCCCCACCCCTGCCACTGCTGTGTCCACATGGTGTGGCTGTGTGCTCCCCATGCCTCCCCCTCCCCCTGCTGTGTCCACATGGTGTGAGCATGCTGTGTGCTTACCTCCACTGGGAGTGGCTCAAACAGGAACTTCTTGAAGAATTCCTTCTTGGAACTCTGGCACATGATCACGGCTTTGCCTGCCATCAACAGATCCATGTGAGCAATGGCAAAGACACAAACACACAGCCACCACTCCAACTGACATCCCACCCCTCACACACACACACACACACACACACACACACACACACACACACACACACACACACAGCCACCACTCCAATTAACATCACACCCCTCACACACACACACACACACACAAACAGGCAACACTCCAATTAACATCCACACACACACACACACACACACACACACACAGCCACCACTCCAATTAATATCACACACACACACACACACACACACACACACACACACACACACACACACACCACTCCAATTAACATCCCAACCCTCACACATACACACACCAACCACTCCATTAACATCCCACCTCTCTCTCTCTCTCTCTCTCACACACACACACACACAAAGGCCCCACTCCAATAAAAATCACACACACACACACACACCTCAATTAACATCCCACCACTCACACACACACACACACACACACACACACAACCAACCACTCCCAAATCCAATTAACATCCCACACCTAACACGCACACACCACTCCAATTAATCCGACCCCTCACACACACACACACACACACAAACACACACACACACACCACTCCAATTAACACTCCATCCCCCCCCCCACCCCAACACACACACATATACACACACACACACCAACCACTCAAATTAACATCCCACACCTCACACACACACACACACACACACACACACACACACACACACACACTCACCATTCTCCAATCACCAACCACACACATAACACCCAACAGATTTAAATCAACAACCACATACATTAATCACCACCAGACTCAAATCACAGACCACACACCATTCTATCTCGCTCCATGTATCGGCCATTCTATCTCGCTCTATGTATCGGCCATTCTATCTCACTCTATGTATCGACCATTCTATCTCGCTCTATGTATCAGCCATTCTATCTCGCTCTACGCATCGGCCATTCTATTTCGTTCTATGTATCGGCCACTCTATCTCACTCTATGTATCGGCCATTCTATCTCACTCTATGTATCGGCCACTCTATCTCACTTTATGTATCAGCCATTCTATCTCACTCTGTGTATCGGCCATTCTATCTTACTTTATGTATCGGCCATTCTACCTCCCTCTCTATAGGTGACAATTCTATCTCCCTCTCTATAACTGACCATTCTATCTCCCTCTCTATAGCTGACCATTCTCTTTCCCTCTCTATAGCTGACCGACCATGAATCTCCCTCTCTGTATCTGACCATTCTATCTCCCTCTCTACAGCTGACCATTCCATCTCCCTCTCTATAGCTGACCATTCTATCTCCCTCTCTACAGCTGACCATTCCATCTCCCTCTCTATAGCTGACCATTCCATCTCCCTCTCTACAGCTGACCATTCTATCTATAGCTGACCATTCCATCTCCCTTTCTACAGCTGACCATTCTATCTATAGCTGACCATTCCATCTCCCTCTCTACAGCTGACCATTCCATCTCCCTCTCTACAGCTGACCGTTCCATCTCCCTCTCTACAGCTGACCATTCTCTTTCCCTCTCTATAGCTGACCATTCTCTTTCCCTCTCTATAGCTGACCGACCATGAATCTCCCTCTTTGTATCTGACCATTCTATCTCCCTCTCTATAGCTGACCATTCTATCTCCCTCTCTACAGCTGACCATTCTATCTCCCTCTCTACAGCTGACCATTCTCTTTCCCTCTCTACAGCTGACCATTCTCTTTCCCTCTCTACAGCTGACCATTCTCTTCCCTCTCTATAGCTGACCGTTCTATCTCCCTCTCTACAGCTGACCATTCTATCTCCCTTTCTATAGCTGACCGTTCTATCTCCCTCTCTACAGCTGACCATTCTCTTTCCCTCTCTACAGCTGACACTCACACTTTCCCTCTCTACAGCTGACCATCTCTTTCCCTCTCTATAGCTGACCGTTCTATCTCTCTCTCTACAGCTGACCATTCTATCTCAACTTACCCTCCTGATCATGCAGGGGTCGGTTGGCTCGTCCAATCATCTGCAGCACATCTGTCACAGGGTAGTCCTCATACCTGAACCACAAATACAACAGTGTGAATGGAGGCCATGATGACATCATCACACACATCATGAATGGAGGCCATGATGACATCATCACACGCATCATGAATGGAGGCCATGATGACATCATCATGCATATCATGAATGGGAGGGCCATGATGACATCATCACACACACCATGAATGGAGGCCATGATGACATCATCACACATATCATGAATGGAGGCCATGATGACATCATCACACACACCATGAATGGAGGCCATGATGACATCATCACACATATCATGAATAGTGGCCATGATGACATCATCGCACACACACCATAATGGAGGCCATGATGACATCATCACACACACCATGAATGGAGGCCATGATGACATCATCGCACACACCATAAATGGAGGCCATGATGACATCATCACGCACTTCTTGATTGGAGGCCATGATGACATCATCGCACACACCATAAATGGAGGCCATGATGACATCATCACACACATCATCAATGGAGGCCATTATGACATCATCACACACATCATGAATGAAGACCATGATGACATCATCACACACATCACAATGGAGGCCATGAAGACATCATCACACACATTATGAATGGAGGCCATGATGACATCATCACACAAATCATGAATGGAGGCCATGATGACATCATCACACACACCATAAATGGAGACCATGATGACATCATCACATACATCATGAATGGAGGCCATGATGACATCATCACACACACCATAAATGGAGGCCATGATGACGTCATGACATACATCATGAATGGAAGCCATGATGACATCATCACATACATCATGAATGGAGGCCATATGACATCATCATCACACACATCATGAATGGAGACCATGATGACATCATCATCACACACACCATGGAGGCCATGATGACATCATCACACATCATGAATGGAGGCCATCATGACATCATCACACACATCATGAGTAGAGGCTATGATGACATCATCACATACATCATGAATGGAGGCCATGATGACATCATCACACACATCATGAATGGAGGCTTTGATGACATCATCACATACATCATGAATGGAGGCCATGATGACATCATCACACAAATCAGAACATAACCCCAAATGGCAGGTAAGGGAAAGGGCACAGCACAGAAGAGACAGATTCCAAAACTCAATGTGAAATCAGCTAAGTCTCCATGCAATTAGCAACTGGCTGGGAATAAAAGAGTGTCAAAAACATTATCACCTTTTATTCTCTTTTTTTTTTTCTTTCTCATTTAAATAACTACCATTCAGACATACACTCACAAATACACACAAGCACATATACAGATCTCCATTGCAAATGCGCACGCACGCACACACACACACACACACACACACACACACACACACACACAAACACACAAACACACACACACAGACAAAGGGTGACTCACGAGTGTGTCTTTCCATCATAGTACTGGGTGTCCATGACGATGACTAAGTGGGCGGCGGCTGCCATGCCCCAGGCCAGTCCCCTGGTGGCCACAATGACCTGCACCGCCCCCGAGTTGAAGAGCTGCTGCACGATGCTGCGCTCATTCTCTGACAGCCCTTCGTGCAGGTAGCCCACCCCACTGGCCAGCGTCTCCCTCAGCGTCTGCAACAGCCAGCCCCACCCCCTGTCAGCCGCACCACTCCTCCCCCCCTCACCCGGACTTTGACCCCTCCTCTGCACAGCTCTGTGTCCCCACTGTCTATCACTCCTCCATCCTCCACATGGTCTGTGACCCTCCTCTCCACAGCTCTGTGTGTCCCCACTGTCTATCACTCCTCCATTACCCCTATGGCCTTTGACCCTCCTCTCCACAGCTCTGTGTCCCGACTGTCTATCACTCCTCCATTCCCCACATGGCCTTTGACCCTCCTCTCCACAGCTCTGTGTCCCCACTGTGTCCCTCCTCTCCACAGCTCTGTGTCCCCACTGTCCATCACCCCCTCCATTACCCCTATGGCCTTTGACCTCCTCTCCACAGCTCTGTGTCCCCACTGTCTATCACTCCTCCATTCCCCCACATGGCCTTTGACCCTCCTCTCCACAGCTCTGTGTCCCCACTGTCTATCACTCCTTTATTCCCCACATGGCCTTTGACCCTCCTCTCCACAGCTCTGTGTCCCCACTGTCTATCACTCCTCCATTCCCCACATGGTCTGTGGCCCTCCTCTCCACAGCTCTGTGTCCCCACTGTCTATCACTCCTTTATTCCCCACATGGCCTTTGACCCTCCTCTCCACAGCTCTGTGTCCCCACTGTCTATCACTCCTTTATTCCCCACATGGCCTTTGACCCTCCTCTCCACAGCTCTGTGTCCCCACTGTCTATCACTCCTCCATTCCCCACATGGTCTGTGGCCCTCCTCTCCACAGCTCTGTGTCCCCACTGTCTATCACACTCATCTTCTTCTGTACTCTCATCCAAATAGTGAACATTGCCAACATGGAAAAGCTTCCAATCTGGGTGAGGTTTGCATGCTATTTCGATCACTTTCATTTTTCATGATCAGCTTACAGCAACAATGGTAACATGACTACCTCATACAAGGAGGCTGATGTTCAAAATGTCATCTTTATTTCTTTCTCATCCACCACTGTTGAAGATGTATGACATGAGAACTCTGATTGTCGCAGTCACACGTGTCCCCCACTACTGTCAAACTGTCCCTAAAGCACACTGCAAGATCCGTCTTACATTATACACCAAACACATACCAAGCACACACCAAACATGCACCAAACATATACCAAACACACACCAAAGCATGCACCAAACATACACAAAACACGCACTACACACACACCGAACTCACGCCAAAGACACACCAATCACTGAACACAAACCAAACACACACCAAAAACACATCTAACTTTACACCAAACACGCACCAACACATACACCAAACACACACCCACACACAACAAAACATAAACCACACATACACACCAAACACACACACCACACGCACCAAACACACACCACACATACACCAAACACAGACCAAATATGCGCCAAACATGCACCAACACACAACCAAACATACACCACACACACACACCAAACATATACCACACACGCACCAAAACACACACTACATATACACCAAACACGCACTCAACAGACACAAAACACACACCAAACATAAACCAAACACACCACACACAGGCACACCAAACGCACACACACACACACACATTAACACAACCGATCCAGCTGACTGACCACATCAGAGATTTTCTCCAGGAAGGGGGCCAGGTCGTCCTCCGTCACGTGCAGGAAGCGGCACTGCACCTTCTCCTCACTGGCCGTCTGCAGCTCGGCCGCCGCATAGGTCAGGATGTCGATGGCAGTGATGCGCGTCTGCTTGCGCGACGGAACAAACAGCACCACCGGCTTGCGGGGGGAGTGTCGCACGATGGCCTGGTAGGCTGGCTTGCCCATGGCCATGATGCGCGATGCATTGTGGGAAATGTTGAAACCCTGGCACAAGACGAGGCAGAAATAAACGTAACAATATCATTCTTACATCTACATCTATATCCACTACTATATGTATACATGAACATGTGTCTAGCTTTCAAGACAAACGAACTTTCTTTTAGGGTTTTGCTTGTTTTTTTTTTGTTTGTTTTTTTTACAAAAGCAGCTTTATTCAACGTAACAGAAAAAAATAAAGAAAGAACAAACGGCAGAAGTTGAAACAGATAGGCATATAAAACATGATGATAATACCAATTCACATCTTGAAGAAAAAAGATTAGAACACCTCTGAGTGGTAGAGAGAGAGAGAGAGAGAGAGAGAGAGAGAGAGAGAGAGAGGAGATGGGAGACAGAGACAGAAACAGACAGAGAGAGAGACAGCACATGAGGCAAGCCGAGTACATTTTGAAAGTTTACATACTTTGTTTTTTTTTAAGGTCCTGTACCATTTCCAATGGGTCTGTTTTGGGTGACAGAACAGTTCTAGGGAACAAACAAAACTTTGGAGTGTGATCTGGCAACCGACCCTTTCCCTGTCTCCTTGCATGGCCGCACTGCAGGCTTGGCACAGGCAATGCACTACCTCCCGCCGTGCCACAGCGTTCTCTCTTTGTCACAGCTCCACGTCAGGCAATGCACTACCTCCCGCCGTGCCACAGAGTTCTCTCTTTGTCACAGCTCCACGTCAGGCAATGCAGAACCTGATGGGCCTTGCCACAGAGTTCTCTCTCTTTGTCACAGCTCATGTCAGGCAATGGGCTACCTCCCACCTAGATCACAGAGTTCTGGGATGTCATCCACATAAAATATCAGGCAATGAAAAAACCTCCCGCCGTGCCACAGAGCTCTCTCTTCTTCACAGCTCCATGTCAGGGTGAACAAAACCTGATGGGCCTTGACCCACACTTCTGTCTCCATCTCTTTCAGGCTGGGCTCTGAGCACTCTAGATCACATGTTCTGGGATGTCATGTCATAAAATATAAGGGGAAAAAATGCAGAGAGCCCTGAACTAGCAGCTAAAGGTCTTCAGAGAAAACCACCCTCCTCTGACAAGTGTTTTAGCCCTGAACTCCTTCATTGTACAGGGGACAGGCCACAGTCCAGGTCATGACTCCATGTCTTGTCATGTCAGGATTTTCTGGAGATGATGATGCCTCCTCTGAACCCAGCGGCTTCAGGATGGTCAGGTGCCTCCAGCCTCCTGTGACCCATGTCTTCACCATTTCAGGATGGTCAGGTACCTCCAGCCTCCTGTGACCCATGACCACCATTTCAGGATGGTCAGGTGCCTCCAGCCTCCTGTGACCCATGTCTTCACCATTTCAGGATGGTCAGGTGCCTCCAGTCTCCTGTGACCCATGACCACCATTTCAGGATGGTCAGGTGCCTGTGACCCATGTCTTCACCATTTCAGGATGGTCAGATGCCTCCAGCCTCCTGTGACCCATGACCACCATTTCAGGATGGTCAGGTGCCTGTGACCCATGACTTCACCATTTCAGGATGGTCAGATGCCTCCAGCCTCCTGTGACCCATGTCTTCACCATTTCAGGATGGTCAGGTGCCTCCAGCCTCCTGTGACCCATGTCTTCACCATTTCAGAATGGTCAGGTGCCTCCAGCCCCCTGTGACCCATGTCTTCACCATTTCAGGATGGTCAGTGCCTCAGGTCTCCTGTGTGACCCATGTCTTCACCATTTCAGGATGGTCAGGTGCCTCCAGCCTGCCTGTGACCCATGTCTTCACCATTTCAGGATGGTCAGGTGCCTCAGGTCTCCTGTGACCCATGTCTTCACCATTTCAGGATGGTCAGGTGCCTGTGACCCATGTCTTCACCATTTCAGGACTGTCAGGTGCCTGTGACCCATATCTTCACCATTCCAGGAGGGATCAGGTGCCTCAGGTCTCCTGTGACCCATGTCTTCACTATTCAGCTTCAGGATGATCAGAAGCTTGTGACCCCCTGTCTAACCCTAACCTCTCAGCTTCAAAGTATGGGAAAGTTCAGCCTAAGAAATTCACTGTTGTTTCCACCTCCACCACATCCATCTGACACTCTTCGGCTCTCTCTGCTACTGCCTTCAGGATTCTGGTCCTCTTCTTACCAGTCATCACAAGCTATTACATGACAACACTGGTGAGCCTACAACCCTCCTAGCTCCAACCCCTATGCGAGGACCCTGCTTGGAAACCCTGAGTCAGCTGCAGCATGTCTATCCTGTAGCACAGGACTCAAGACCAGGAGCTGTTGGGAATGTGTTGCAGAGTTGTTTGAGAGAACAATTCACTGCTGTGTGATGTGATGCCATGTTGAATGACATAATGATTCACTGTTGAGTGATGCAATGCTGTGTTGTGTGGGGGAAAACCGTTCAATGTTGAATAATGTGATGCAGCGTTGTGTGAGAAAACGATCGACAGGTGTGCAATGTGATGACACACTGTCGTGTCCCCCCCCACCTGGATGTGCAGCTCCAGCGGCACAGGTCGGACGTTGGGGTGAAAGTTGAAGAAGGCTGTGGTGCCGCAGCCCAGCCACTGCGCCACATCCCGCGCGTTGGACAGCGACGACGATAGCGCCACAATACGGATGTTCCGCTCCAGCTGTGACGAGATGTAGCGCATCCGGGAACAGATGACCTCCAACACAGGCTGGATGACAGAAACAGCATCTTCATTCAGCACTTCCAGACATCAAACACACATACCTATAGCACTTCCAGACACCAAACACACACATCTACAGCACTTCCAGACACCAAACACACACACCTATAGCACTTCCAGACACCAAACACACACACACACTTCCAGACACCAAACACTTCCAGACACTTCAAACACACAACACACATCTACAGCACTTCCAGACACCAACACACACCTATGGTACTTCCAGACACCAAACACATACACCTATAGCACTTCCACACACCATACACTTCCAGACACAAACACACCTATAGCATTTCCAGACACCAAACACACACACCTATACACAGATGATTCAAATGCCCCAGCACACGATAAATATATATCAAAACAAACCAAAAAACATACATGATTCCAATGCCTAACACACACATTAAACATTATCAAAACAAAACAAAAAACATACATGATTCCAATGCCTGAGCACACAATAAACATTATTCCAAATCAAAACAATAAAAAACATAGATAATTGAAATGCCTGAGCATATAGTAAACATTACCAAAAAAAAAGCAGGCAAAAAGTTGTTCAAAAGCACCATGGAAAAGGATAGAAGATGCCTACCCCGACTTCGCCCCCGATCAGATGAAGCTCGTCGATGATGAACAACCAAAAACACTCTGCACATTCTTCCTCTGCTTCCATCGCCTTGACAAACACGTTAAATCCACTTCTCTGGTGTGCTGATCACAATGTTGCCCTGACAACAACAATCCATGTCCACTTCAACTATGTCCCCTCTCAGTGTATGTCCCATTCCTGTCCACAACAATCCATGTCCACTTCAACTATGTCCCCTCTCACTTTACGTCCAATGTTGCCCTGTCCACAACAATCCATGTCCACTTCAACACCAACCCCCTCTCAGTGTACGTCCATTCCTGTCCACAACAATCCATGTCCACTTCAACTCATGCCCCCTCTCACTTTACGTCCCATTCCTGTCCACAACAATCCTTAGCCACTTCAGCTCCAGCCCCCTCCCTATATGCCTACCCCTAAAAATGAATTTCAGTAGCACTGACTTCAAATTTCAGTAGCACAGACTCAAAATCAGTAGCATTCATTTTTTTCTTTTGAAACAGTTTGTGGAAAGAGTTAGTCAGGGTGTCATAATCAGCTCAACCTATGCAGAGAATAAGACAAAACTTCACCCGCCATGTTTTAATTACAGAAAATGCGCTGTCATAAAATCACGCACTTTGCTTTTGAATTGTCAGAGTCCAATTTCACAATGAAGGGAAATTTGCCACTGTATTTGTCCAGGAACTTCTATGACGGCTGATGCTTTTTTGATGCAGGTTCATCAGCATCACCAGTTGGCAAATCCATTCGCTTTCTCTTTGTATTAGATGCCATGTTTTCTCAAAACGTCAATTACTTGCTGCGATATCCGGTTCAGTACTTCCGCTTTCAAAAGCATAATTTGCTTGAATAACTGAGTTTAACGTCCCTCTATAGCAGAAGCCGTTGGAGACATATGCTATTCATCTACTTGATGAAGACGGGGGCTTTACGTCCCTTTTACCATTCAGAGTTCTGCTTCTGCTTTCAACAACATCGTCTGCTTCAACTCTTAATTGTTTCAAGTAAATTTTGTTGAAAAATCTTTTTACCGCAACGAAAGATAAATTTCTGTAATCGTCGTCGTAGCTACTTCGTTTCTTTTGTTAATTGTCGTAGAAAATACGGAAGTTCCGTAAGGGTAGGCATGTATGCCCCTATATCAGTTTACGTCCCAACAATCCTGTCCACAACAGCATCCATGTCCACTTGTTCAACTCATATCCCACCCTCTCACTTTACGTCCCATTCCTGTCCACAACAATCCATGTCCACTTCAGCTCCGGCCTCCTCTCAGTTTATGTTCCATTCGGTCCACAACAATCCATGTCCCACTTCAGTTATGTCCCCTCGCAATTCATGTCCCATTTCAGTGAATAAAAGTCCATATCCCACTTATACCTTTGTCCCACTTATGACAGTAAAGTTCATTTAGTGGACACTGTGTAGGACCAGTTGTCACTGAACCAACCAGACAGACATCAATAACCACAGGAATCAGTGACAAACATCAACAACTAACAGACAGACACATGCATGGCAAACCACAACCACTTCAACATTGGGTGTGATTTACATTTGCAGCCCTTCTTCTTTGTGCGTATGTGTGGGAGTAGGGGTTGAACAGAATCATAACATAAATCATGGGAGAGGGGGGACGAACAGAATCATAACATAAATCATGGGAGAGGGGGGTTGAACAGAATCATAAAACATAAATCATGGGAGAGGGGGGATGAACAGAATCATAACATAAATCATGGGAGAGGGGGGTTGAACAGAATCATAAAACATAAATCATGGGAGAGGGGGGGATGAACAATCATAAAACATAAATCATGGGAGAGGGGGGGTTGAACAGAATCATAACATAAATCATGGGAGAGGGGGGATGAACAGAATCATAACATAAATCATGGGAGAGGGGGGTTGAACAGAATCATAAAACATAAATCATGGGGGAGGGGGGGTTGAACAGAATCATAACATAAATCATGGGAGGGGGGGGTTGAACAGAATCATAAAACATAAATCATGGGAGAGGGGGGTTGAACAGATCATAAACATAAATCATGGGAGAGGGGGGTTGAGCAGTATTATAAATCATGGGAGAGGGAGGTTGAACAGAATCATAAAACATAAATCATGGGAGAGGGGGGGTTGAGCAGTATTATAAATCATGGGAGAGGGGGGTTGAACAGTATTATAAATCATGGGAGAGGGGGGTTGAACAGAATCATAAAACATAAATCATGGGAGAGGGGGGTTGAACAGTAACATATATAAATCATGGGAGGGGGGGGGTTGAACAGTATCATAAATCATGGGAGAGGGGGGTTGAACAGTAACATTATAAATCATGGGAGAGGGGGGTTGAACAGTATTATAAATCATGGAGAGGGGGGTTGAACAGTAACATTATATAAATCATGGGAGAGGGGGGTTGAACAGTAACATTATATAAATCATGGGGAGGGGGGGTTGAACAGAATCATAAAAATATAAATCATGGGAGAGGGGGGGTTGAACAGAATCATAACATAAATCATGGAGAGAGGGGGGTTGAACAGTAACATTATATAAATCATGGGAGAGGGGGGTTTTTTGAACAGTAACATTATATAAATCATGGGAGAGGGAGGTTGAACAGTAACATTATATAAATCATGGGAGAGGGGGGTTGAACAGTAACATTATATAAATCATGGGGAGAGGGGGGTTGAACAGTAACATTATATAAATCATGGGAGAGGGGGGGTTGAAACAGTATTATATAAATCATGGGAGAGGGGGGTTGAACAGTAACATTATATAAATCATGGGAGAGGGGGGTTGAACAGTAACATCATAAATCATGGGAGAGGGGGGTTGAACAGTAACATTATATAAATCATGGGAGAGGGGGTTGAACAGTAACATTATATAAATCATGGGAGAGGGGGGTTGAACAGTAACAGTATCATAAATCATGGGAGAGGGGGGTTGAACAGTAACATTATATAAATCATGGGAGAGGGGGGTTGAACAGAATCATTATAAATCATGGGGAGGGGGGGTTGAACAGAAACATTATATAAATCATGGGAGAGGGGGGGTGAACAGTAACATTATATAAATCATGGGGGAGAGGGGGATTGAACAGTAACATTATATAAATCATGGGAGAGGGGGGGTTGAACAGTAACATATATATAAATCATGGGAGAGGGGGGTTGAACAGTAACATTATATAAATCATGGGGAGAGGGGGGTTGAACAGAATCATATATAAATCATGGGAGAGGGGGGGGGTTGAACAGAATCATATATAAATCATAGGAGAGGGGGGTTGAACAGAATCATTATATAAATCATGGGAGAGGGGGGGTTGAACAGTATCATCATAAATCATGGGAGGAGAGGGGGGTTGAACAGAACATTATATAAATCATAGGAGAGGGGGGTTGAACAGAATCATAAATCATAGGAGAGGGGGGTTGAACAGAATCATAATATAAATCATAGGAGAGGAGGGGGGTTGAACAGAATCATAAATCATAGGAGAGGGGGGTTGAACAGAATCATTATGTAAATCATAGGAGAGGGGGGTCGAACAGAATCATAATATAAATCATGGGAGAGGGGGGTTGAACAGTATCGTAATATAAATAGCAGGAGAGGGGGGGTTGAACAGTATCATAATGGAGATCAATCTAATGCCTTCAGAATTAATTAGACAGGTGGATAGTATAAACCAAGCCTGGCAGAGACGAGGTGAACATACCTTGGCCAACAGTTTGAGGTCGGTGCCAGTCTCTCCAGTCAACAGGACCACCTTTTTCCCCAGCTGTGTGGTGAACTTGTTGTACATTTCCATATACACCTGAACACACCACACACCTTTACACTTGCTGCATTCAGTCTTCAATACACCTGAACATGGATCATTAGACCTGTGCGGTGAACTTGTACATTTCCATATACACCTGAACACACCACACACCTTTACACTGCAGTCAGGGTTCATACAGACTTTCAAGAAAAAAATTTAGGGCCTTTTAGGCCCTTTTTTAGGGCCTAAAATTACAAAAAATAGGGCCATCAGGGCACACATAAATACTGAAAAGTGCTCACCATTGCCTCCCACAGATGCCATTTTCTCCAATACAGACCTCCATTCAGCAAGCACCTATCACTTTCTGGTATGAATCTTGTCAATTCCATATCCGTATGAAAACAAAGAAATCTTTTATAAATGGCTAGAGTAAACACACAAGGCGGAAGTCTTATGAGTACAAGTCACAAGATGAAGAAAAAAGTATGCCTATGCTTTCTTTCCACCTGACTAACAGCTGCCTCGTCCTTGATTGACTAGCACACACTGCCTCTGGTTGAAGGTGAGAACAGTCCAGTGCTCAAGTCATCCTCCTATTTGTCTCCTTGGAAATACTTCTGATTTATTCCAAGGAGGCTACCTTTTACAGTTGGGGCTGCTGTCCTCCTTCCTTTGTCAATTGGTCAGCTTCTTCATTTCCATATATAGTGCAGTATGAAGGTGTTCACTGGATGGGAGTATTTTCAGTAACTGATAAATGGTAATCATCTTAGATCAGTAGTACCATAGGATGATGACTATTGTTATATAAGTGGAAACATGTAGTGGTGATAGTGCAATGGTGCAAGTGGGGGGATAAAGAAAATATCAATGACCTGTGGGTGATGCTCATTGGCATGGACGAGATCAATAGTACTGGACGGTGATGGTCATTGTGCTAAGTGGAATATTAACCCTCTTAACCATCGAGCGCCCGCTAGCGCCCGGCCGGAAATCACACAGCCAAAACGCTGAGCGCCTGCCAGCGCCCGGTAAAACACGTGGCAACAACGGGCGCCGCCATGTTTCTCGTAGAAAAGGAAGTCTCGCGAGAACGTGACTTCCTTCTTCCTGTAGCCATTTACTTCCGTTTGCAAAAAACCGCGAGTCGATGCGTGCCGTGGTTCTCGAGTTTCGAATTTTTTAAGTTTTGAGGTCGAAATGCAGTTTTTCACCGTGGCTAACCTTTGAGTTCTGCCGTTCTATAATGAGATTTAGTGATGGAGATACTGTGTTTTTGTAGGATTTACGGCATAAGACTTAGTGAAAGTGCTGGGTAATGAAGCTTAGAGTGACGATTTCGACTGGGATGAAGTTCCAGGTATAATGAACAACAATTCGGAAGAAAGTTCTGAAGAAGATTTTTTTTTATTTCCCCGAGTAAATGGCTCATGTGACATTCTTCAAACTTACGATATAGCAACATATATATTCGTAGGAATTTTTAAAATTATTTCATTTCGTTATTTCCTTTCCTCTCTTTTAAATTAATTTTTCAATTGGGGTAACCATGTTCAAATTACGGAGTTACTTACCTTGCTGATGGTTTTCGGTGTAACTAAGCTCAGATAAGTGCATACTGAAGAGGGTTAAGGTGGCAATAGTATAATGTTGCAGGTTGAGAAAGAGGGTGGAGGGGGGTAGGGGTAGATCACTGATGGGTGATGATCATGTATCATTTGAGATAAACAGTACTGTAGGATGATGATAATTGTTTATAAGTGGGATAATGTTGTGGCACTGGTGTAACATGCCGGTGGGGGAATGGGGGAGGTGTTCAAAGATGGGTGGATGATGATCATGGTCAAGGTGTAGGTATGATCCACAGTAGTGTAGGATGATGGTCATTTTTGTAAAAGGAGTAGTAGGATAGTGTATTGGGAAGTACGATAATGCCAGTAGGGGAATAAAGGAAATGATCAATGACTGATGGATGTTGATCACTGAGATGAGATCTACAGTACTATAGGGTGGTGACCATTGTCATAAGTGAAATAATGTGGTGGCATTGATGTAGTAATGCCGGTTGGGGATGGGGGAGAAAAAAAAGGACTAAAACTGATGATTCATGGATAATTGGTCATTGTCATAAGTTGGACAAACAGTGATACAGGATGATGATCACTGCCATAGGTGAAATAGCATGATAGCATTGGCATGATAATGCCTGTTGAGATAAAAAAAAAAAAAAAAAAAAAAAAAAAGTTTGGGGGGTGGGTGCAATGATCAATGACTGATTGATGGCGCGATTGTTGTCATAGATGAAATCATCACCATCTCTCACCCACACACATGCATGCAACCAAGTGCTTTTCAGAGCAAAAACTTGTTATGTACTAGTACTACTTGAGGCTTGCCCACTGTCACGATCTTTTCCAAAAAAAAAAAATTATTTAAGGATACTGCCGCTGTAGTACTCGCCTTCCCTTTTGGTGAGTTTGAAGGGCTTTTTCATCCATCCATTTTCCCAAGCTGAAACCCCTTCTTACAAAAACTACAATAGAACCGATATTTGTCCAAGTTATCTCGGCGAAGCCAGAGTTTATATTCAGATTTATCAAGCCACAGATCTTGAAATATGCACTTCCCCATGTCTCTGAGTGAAACTGACGAAATCTTATAAAGAAACTCTCAATGAAATGTCAAATTTCGTTAAAAAATGAACCGTGGTCTTGCTTCGTTCAACACATGGGAAGTCCAAGATGGCGGACAGCACAGTTACTTTGTCGTGGAGTTACTTCCCTTGAACGACTTTACACCATGATCGATCGGTACTGATTCAGCATTTACCTATTATGAAAATCGGTTTTTGTTTTCTTTTCTGATCATTTTTTCTTTTAATTTTTTGTTGTTGTTTCACAAGTTTTCTTTTTTTTTTTTTTTTTTTTGAGGCTGTCCTGGTTTTAGGGCCTTTTAGGGCCTCCAGCCTCTTCATTTTGATTTTTAAGGCCTTTTAGGGGCCCCTATTTTTTGCCTAAAAAGGTTAGGGCCTTTTAGGGCCCTGTACGAACCCTGCTTGCTGCATTCAGTCTTCAGTACACCTGAACACGCATCATTAGACCTGTGCGATGAACTTGTTGTACATTTCCATATACACCTGAACACACCACACACCTTTACACTTGCTGCATTCAGTCTTCAGTACACCTGACACGCATCATTAGACCTTCTACATTCAGGTTTCAAAGTGATGTGACTGCAGGTGGAAACTCAAACAAATTGGGCGCATCAATCTGAGGTGATAAGCGATTAATCACTCTTCATTTTCATTGTCTTGAATGCAGTTTGTCTTGCCTAAAGAAGACCAAAGAGTCGAAATGCATTGAGTTTTGTCTTGCAATTTTTTTGTCTCTTCTGTTCAGTGGAACAGCAAAATGGGGAGTTTGTATTATACTCCCTGTTTGGCTACTATACTTACCATGTCAGACCATAGCATTCTCAGTCACGTGACGCCCACCCTACTTCCGCCATAGGAAGAAAGCCGGTGGCAGCTTAGAGCCGGGCATTAGAGTCTGACATGGTACGTATACTAGCCAAACAGGGAGTATAATACAAAACCCCCATTTTGGCATCATATATTTTACCATGTCAGACCATTGCAGAATTTAAAGGAATCGGAGGAGGGACGAGTGCCCTGGTGGTTCTAGGGGTTAACTGAAATAGTTGCATTAACCGCCACAAAGGAGATCCCTGTAGAACCATCAGCCCTGGACATGCGGATATCCCTTAACTAAAAGTTTAGAAAGGGATTTTCCAATGCCAGTAGGCTGCCTCCAGTCGATGGCGCAGGTGAACAGAGTGCTGGAACGCTGCGGAAGCGGCCAGTGCTCTGACCTCATGGGCCCGGGGAGAGATAGGATGGGGAGATGCTAGTACGCGTGGGGCGTAGGCAGATCTCACCATCTAGGAGAGGCACCTAGAGATAGTGCCAGGCGAGATGTCTTCCATATTATTGGGGTTGATAGAATTAAGGAGACGTCTGGGGAGGAACGCCTGTGGCGCAAGGGTTCCCAGTAGTGTCTGAGACACTTACAAGGGCACAGGTCCATGTCTCCACGCTCTTCCCCCCTCCAGGATATCCGCCAGTGAGCGGATGACGAGGGAGGACGAGGAGTGCCGGTTCCTGATTTTTAGCTAAGAAATAGGGAGAACATTTGAGAGACAGGGCCGTCCCTGTGGGAGGCAATGACTCTGGGGTCCCCGCTGAGGGCATGGATCTCACTTTGCCTTCTGGTCGAAGCCAGGGCAAGGAGAAATGTGATCTTCAGGGAAAGGAGGTCCCAAGGGGAATGCACCTAGGGGACTGGGGCTCACATAGAACCACCCCCCTAGAGATCTAACTGAGAAGGAAGTCTTTCTCAGGAGGGTCCGCCGAGTTGGCGAATAGAGGGGCAGATAGCCGACCGGTAGCTCTGTATGGAGCTAGCAGAGAGCTTAAGAGAGGAGGATAGGTGAGATAGAAGTTGCCTATCTGGAGATTTGAAGGAGTGATCAAGAGGAACAGGGTTGCCCGATCACAGAAGACCCATATCTCCCATCGGGAATAGTGGGTCCTGCAATGGTGGAGTGAGGGCGACCCGAGCACGGTCGCCTAAGCGTGTCCCACCGAGAGTTCAACTGGAAGGGGGGAACATGGGTGAGGGACTTGAAGTCCGGAAATCAGGACCAGGTCGGCCACCATGGGGTATGAGGATGAGCCTGGGTCTTCCCAGCCTCGCCTTCAGATCACCTTGTGGAAGATTGGAAAGGGAGGAAAGGGGTATGCTGTGAGGCTCGACCAGGGAAGGGAGAGATCATCGATCGCATACACTTGGGGATCGGGCACGGGAGAGGCATACCCTGGCGGACGATGGTTGAATCGGGTGGCAAAGAGGTCCACCATGGGCCGAACCAATGTTCCCACACAAAGGCTAGGACTAGCCTGATGAGGGTCCATTCCATATGAAGGAGGGACCTGGACCGGCTGAGGGAGTCTGCCAGGATATTGCGGGTCCACGGTATGTGTCTTGTGTGGAGGGGGACTCCCTGTGCGTGACCCCAGCAGAGGAGAGCCTCTGTCCGGAGGGAGAGGCTGATGGAGCGAGCCCCCCCCCCCCCCCTTTTGTTGACATAGCAAGCCACCGAAGTGTTGCCCTTGAGCAGGAGAACAAGTCGGTGTGAGACCTGGGGTTGGAAGCGGAGGAGGGCAAGCCTGACCGTTACCAATTCCAGGACGCTGATGTGGAGACGGGCAGTCTGTGCGTCCCACACTCTCGAGGTCTGACTGTTCTCCAAGTGGGTGCCCTTGCCCAAGTTGGAGGAGTCTGTGTTGATTTCAGAGCTGGGTTGGGAGGGAGATGGGAACCCCGGGGTTGGTGAGGAGGGGTAGAGCCACTCTACCATAGCCCATTGGGACCAAGGCCCGAGGTGATGGTCCCAGCAGTCGGAGGTCTGCGTCCAATTACGACAGAACTCCCTCTGGGGATGGCATTTGGGAACCTGGCCCAGGTGAAAGAGGGACGAGAGGGACTCCATCATCCCCAGGAGGGGAGATAAGGGTTCTGGCCGGGTTGAGTTCGCACTGATGGGGTTGGTAACAAACCTAGTGTGGAACAGAGGTGCAGAAGTTGATTTGTGTGGGACAGTACTGGACCCGGGAGGGAGCCAGGATGAGCCAGTCATCCAGGTACACCAGGAGGCGAATGTCCTCCTGTCTGGCCAGGGAGGCCCTTTCCTTGACCACCTTCATGGAGAGGATGAAGAGGGAGGGTGCCGGGGAGAGGCCGAAGGGGAGCGCCTTGACCAGGAGCACCCTACCCTGCCAGGCGAACCGTAGGTATCGTCTGTGGGATGGGTGTACAGGGACTAACTGCCAAAGAATGCCATGGTCTGACATGGTAAAGTATACAACGCCAAATCACCCACTGTCCTCATGAGATCTCCCCCTACCCCATCCTCCCCCCTCACACCCCTCCCCCTCCTGCCACACACCTGCTGAGCCAAAGCCTCCAGGGGCGCGATGTAGACGCAGCGACCCTCCACGTTCTGGGTAAACGTACGCAGGATGGCAAACTCAGCGCAGATGGTTTTCCCACTTCCAGTCGGTGCCCCCAGGAACACGTTGTCGTCGCTGTTGTACACAGAGTTGAACACTGCAAAGAAAGGACAACTCTGACATGGTGGTGTATGCTGCAAAGAAAGGACAACTCGGACATGGTGTTGTAGGCTGCAAGAAAGGACAACTCTGACATGGTGTTGTAGGCTGCAAAGAAAGGACAACTCTGACATGGTGTTGTACGCTGCAAAGAAAGGACAACTCTGACATGGTGCTGTATGCTGCACACGAAGAAACACTACTCCTACCAGTCCTCTTTCTAAGTCAGGAATAACTGTATCATAGAAACACACAGAAATCAACAGTCCTGTATCTAGTTCAGCACTGACTGTGTCATGGACATACAGAGAAAGCAAAGCTACTCTTACCAATCATCCTAATGCACATAAAACTGTTTCATACACACACAGAGAAATTACCAAAACTGCTACCAATCTCTCTCATTCTGATATTACTGTGTAACAGACACATGGAAATTCAGAATACTCCTACCAGTGCTGCAAGTTCAGATTCACAGTGTGATTACTTTTTCTTTGATCGGCAAGTGATTAATTTAATGCAGACAAGACGCTTTATCACTGGTGATCAGCAGCACTTCCCATGTGGACCTGAAAGATCTGGGTGAAACTGCAGAGGTAAATAAAAAGGGAGAAGAGCCAGGGTAGGAGACACTGACAGAAAAAGAGGTATATGACAGTAGTATTTTTTTTCTTTTTAAAGGCTGTGTCATCTTCTTTGACCCCTGCATGGCCTTTCTCCCACAGCACCAACCCTTGACCCCTGCGTGGCCTTTCTCCCACAGCACCAACCCTTGACCCCTGCGTGGCCTTTCTCCCACAGCACCAACCCTTGACCCCTGCGTGGCCTTTCTCCCACAGCACAACCCTTGACCCCTGCGTGGCCTTTCTCCCACAGCACCAACCCTTGACCCCTGCGTGGCCTTTCTCCCACAGCACCAACCCTTGACCCCTGTGTGGCCTTTCTCCCACAGCACCAACCCTTGACCCCTGCGTGGCCTTTCTCGCACAGCACCAACCTTGACCCCTGCATGGCCTTTCTCCCACAGCACCGGCCGTCCACAGGCTGCAGTGTGTATCCAGAGGCAACCCGCCAGAGGACACACTGCACTGTCTCTGAGACACTGCCCTGACTTGCAGAGGTGCCTGCCCTAACTACTGCAGGATGTTACCCATGAAGACAACAGTGAGTGGCAAGTCACATGGCCATCAGTACTGAGCCCCCCCCCCCCCCCCCCCCCTCCCCAGTGTCCCTGCCTCCAACCACCCACAATCCCCCCACCTAGCCCACAATGACCACTCCAACATGACCTCATGGCACCCACACACACGAGGACAGGACACTGAAGGCAAGGTCACCACTCGGACACACCACCAAGGGCCACAGAGTTAAAACCACAGAGTTAAAACCACAGAGTTAAAACTTCTTTGATTAATACTCAGTGAGGTGAGGATGGTGGAGAAGTTGCAAATTCTGATCTGCGACTTCATGAGAGGGTTCTACCCTGCTCTGCCTTTCATTGTGTACCCTGGTGCTGACCAGGGGTGTAAGGCCAAGTCTGCCAGTGTAGGACCTTTCTCTTCTGCCGTGGTTACAGTTTTCCACAGCAGCTTCACCAGAATGAAGTCCACCATTGATGTCTCTCTCTTTATTGTCCTGACACAGTACAGCAACTGTGGCTGGGGTAAGCAGAGAGAACGTCTAGTCTCTCTCTCTCTCTCTCTCTCTCTCTCTCACACACACACACACACACACACACACACAGACACACACACACACAGACGCACACACAAACACACATGCACACGCACGCACACACACACACACACACATACACATTCTGATCAGTGGACATTATTTCCTGAAAATTAGGGGGTCAAACTTGGTACGAAAAAGTTGTTTTCAAATTTTCAGGGGTCAACAAAATACTTAGAGGGTCACACTTTACAACTGCTTTAGGGGATCACACTTCATAACTACTGGAAAATGTACTGAACACATCACACACACACACACACACACACACACACACAAGCCATGTTTTAAAGATTGCCCTACTTTGTTCCATTCATTGGATTATCACAGTCGATTTTGATTCTGATGAGCCCAATTTCATGCCTTTTCACATGCTTTTTGCACTTGGCCAAACCATGTGATCTAGTGGTCGAATCATAGATTGGGTTGTTTATCTTCACAACTCTTGTTGGTTTTTGGATAGTTTATCTTCACAACTCTTGCTGGTTTTTGATAAAGATCAGGTCTCAAGCAGAAGTTCAGAATGTTCCAAAACATAAAGGAAAGCTGTTTTTTTATCAACTTCAGTCATGGCGGATGGACAAAAGTGATTTTAAAAAGTGATTATAATGACTCCACTGAACAACATGGACAAACAAATCACAAGACAAAACGTGACGTGTTTCAACCTCTTAGGTCTTCTTCAGGCAAGATAAACAACACTCCGGACAATGAAAATGAACGAGCAATCACTTCTCTTTGTCAAATTCGGTGCAAGACAGGTGTTGATACAACGTCAAAGATACGTGATTGTTCATTTATCATTTTTTGTTGTCCTGAGTGTTGGTTCTCTTGCCTGACGAAGACTAAACAGGTCGAAACATGTTGTGTTTTGTCTTGTGATTTGTTTGTCCACGTTGTTCAGTGGAGTCAGTATAACTACTTTTTTTTAATTCTTTCATTCCTACTTTTCTATGAACCATTACTTCCTCTTGTTCTAGATTCTTATAATATGAGCATTCCCTTCATTCCTGGATTTAGAGAAGAAAAAAAGAAGCGTAAAGTGAGAACTGCCACATATGCAGTAGCAAACCGGCCAGAATAGAGCGGCGACCACTTTACCAAGCTGCTGGGGTCGTCTGGCATCCATTCCATTCATAAACACTGCCAGTAGTAACCGGCATGAATAGAGCGGCGACACGACTTTCCAGCTGCAGGAAGGAAAGGAAGGATTTTGTGCTGCCGGTTTTCCGGGGCGAAGGAAGGAAGGGTAGGATTTTTCTGCAAACCGGTTTGTTGGGATGAAAGAGTTAAATTTGTTTCGATCTCCGCCTGCAGTCGCCTCACTCTGCAATGGACAAACGCTCGGAGCTGTAATGTGTACAGGAGAAAATCATTGCATCATGGAAAATTTTTGTACGTTTTAGTGATGCACTGGCTTGACTTCACATGCATCAGATGCGAATTTTATGTGTTAGAGATGACACATTTGTGTATAAGAATGATCACTGCTGATACCTGCTCAAAGGGGAAATCATGCGAGTATTTCATGTTAAGTTGTGTGGGACTGGGCAGATGGTGCCACAAGCACAGATGGCTCACAGCGCACTCCCTGCCCTGCCCTTCCTTGCTGTGTCTCTCAATATTGTCCCACAACAGCACTGTGTCCATTGCAGGGGTAAGCTGAGAGACCCTGTCCCCATGCCTGTACTGTTCACTGAATCGGCCGCAGACATTCATCACCACAGGTACCCTTCCACTGGGTTCACATAAAAGAAACAAAGTGAACTCAGGAACTCTGGGACGTTCAAAGGCAAGTATCTGTTGCACAGCATGCTTTTAAGTTCAACACTGAATCCAAATTTGAGAGAAATGCCTACAACAGTCCTCTCTTTTTTGGTCTTTAATAGGTTCGTATCATCCACTAGTATTTACTTCTTTTTTCAATATCGCATGAAATATTCTTGGCCAATCTTGAGAGTCTATCAGGGACAAATATATCACAATGTCAATGATAAATGTTGACAATGCTGTTAAACTGAACCAATATAGATACCAACCACCAACCTTGTGTGAATACTCTTAGATCAACGGCAATCATTCCACCCAGTTAGAATAGATGTTGTGCACTGACCTTGTGTTGGAGTTGACTGTCACAGACTATGTAACAACATGTTCCTGTTGACAAACCTTGTGCACTGACTTGTGTTGGGATGGACTTAAAGGTCAATGAACACACAATTCAAATGTTCTTGTTGTCTGACATGCACTGACCTTGTCTGGATGGGGTGAAGGTCACCAAACGATGTAATAAACATATACGCGTTAGGACAGACATTGTGCACTGACCTTGTGTCTAGATGGGGTTGAAGGTCACAAACCAATGTGACAAAATGTTCCTGTCGACACACTTTGTAGACTGACCTTGTGTCTGGATGGGGTTGAAGGTCACTATACCATGTACTCATTACCATTTTCCTGTAAGGACACACACTGTGCACTGACCTTGAGTCTGGATGGGGTTGAAGGTCACCAAACAATATAACGAACATTTTCCTGTCAGGACTGCTGTTGTACATTGACCTGTGTCTGGATGGGGTTGAAGGTCACCAGACTACGAAATGAACTGGGCACTGACCTTGTGTCTGGATGGGATTGAAGGTCACCAGGCTACGAAATAAACTGACCACTGACCTTGTGTCTGGATGGGGCTGAAGGTCACCAGACTATAAAATAATCTGGGCACTGACCCTGTGTCTGGATAGGGTTGGAGGTCACCAGACTACACAATAAACTGGGCACTAACCTTGAGTCTGGATGGGGTTGAAGGTCACCAGACTACACAATAAACTGGGCACTGACCTTGTGACTGGATGGGGTTGAAGGTCACCAGACTACACAATAAACTGGGCACAAACCTTGAGTCTGGATGGGGTTGAAGGTCACCAGACTACACAATAAACTGGGCACTGACCCTGTGTCTGGATGGGGTTGAAGAAGGGGAAGTGGTGGCTGTACAGGGCTTCGTAGGCGGGGTTCCTGAGGGCAGACACTGGCAGCGGCTGCAGGTCCAGCAGCTCCGTGGGGGGAGGGTAGCGCTCAGGCAGGATCAGGTGGCGGAACGACACAGGCAGCTGGGTCTCTGAACCTGCGTACCCACATCTCCATCATCATCACCCACCGCAACAAACAACTGCATCAAATCACAGGTTTTTCCATCTCACGATGAGTCATGCATCAAGGAAATTGTTCAGACAGGGAGAGAAGATGGCAATAATGAGTTTTGGGGAGAAAATAGAGAGTGTGTGATTTTGTTGGTCTGCGAGCATGTTCACTCTACTTGCTGTGAGCACAGTTTAAATGACCACCCTTCCTGACCTCAAAGGGTCAGTGTGGATCAAGATGGCTGAACAAAGTGACAACAACAGGAAGCTTTCAGGCAGGCTAATGGTCAAGAACTTGACAACAAACGTACACAACATTTGTTTACATGTGTGAAACAGAACATACACAATGTGAAAGAGGAGACTGAAGCGCTCGTTCTGCTCATTTTTCCACAACTGCCCTCCCCGTTTTTCTCTCTGAACGACATGTTGCTTGGTCAGTTTGTGTCACCTACAGTGGTGGGGACATTAACACTCTACTGTCTGTTGTCTGAGGGATGGTCAGTACGTGTCCCCTAATGTGGTGGGGACATCAACGCTCAACTGTCTGTTGTTTGAGGGATGGCGCCCGTGCCCCTCCAGTCCATCCATCCACCCCCTGTCACAGGCTGCTGTGTGCTACAGGTTCTGTGTCAACATCGCGTCGTTGTGCCCACACCGCCCCTCCAGTCCATCCAGCCCCTGTCACAGGCTGCTGTGTGCTACAGGTTCCATGTCATCATTGTGTCATTGTGCCCACACCGCGCCCCTCCAGTCCATCCAGCCCCTGTCACAGGCTGCTGAGTGCTACAGGTTCCGTGTCAACATCGTGTCATCGCGTCATTGTGCCCACACTGCCCCTCCAGTCCATCCAGCCCCTGTCACAGGCTGCTGAGTGCTGTTCCGTGTCTACATCGTTGTTCTGCCCCTGTCAGCCCCTGTCACAGGCTGCTTGTGTACACGTTGTGTCCCATCGTGTTGTTGCTGCCCACACTGCCCCTCCAGTCCATCCAGCCCCTGTCACAGGCTGCTGAGTGCTACAGTTCTGTGTCTGTGTGCCACACTGGTTCCAGTCCATCCAGCCCCTGTCACAGGCTGCTGTGTGTCACATTCTGTGTCATCATGTGTCATTGTGCCTACACCCATTCCTTGCTGCAGTGCACCACTGGTAGGCAGCTGGTGTCAGACACATTCCACCTGCCCTGGGGATCCCGTCCTCCAAGCAACTTCACCAGAATGATAAAGGAAGTCTCGCGAGAACGTGACTTCCTTCTTCCTGTAGCCATTTACTTCCGTTTGCAAAAAAAAACTTGAGTCAATACGTGCCGTAGTTCTCGAGTTATGAATTTTTTAAAGTTTTGTGGTCGAAATGCTGTTTTTTTTTTCACCATGGCTAACCTTGATTTCTGCCGTTCTATAATGAGATTTAGTGATGAAGATACTGTGATTTGTAGATTTACGGCATAAGACTTAGTGAAAGTGCTGGGTAATGAAGCTTACAGTGACCTAGATTTCGACTGGGATGAGGTTCCGATATGATGAACAACGATTCGAGAAGAAGAAAGTTCTGAAGAAGAGGATTTTCCCCCCCCCCCCCCCCCCGAGTAAATGGCTCATGTGACATTCTTCAAACTTATGATATAGCAACATATATATTCGTAGGAAGTTTTTTAAAAATTATTTTCATTTCATTATTCCTTTCCTCTCTTTTAAATGTGTCGGAAACCACCCTGATGAAGTACTGCGGAGGCAGAGGTTCGAACACTGGCACAAAGAACTTCACGGTGTGTTCATCCTTGGAGAACTTGCTGAAACACCACACAGCACAGAGTCACTCAGCACAGCGGGCCGAAGAAAGTCACAACACTAACACTCTTCCTTCCCTCCCACATTCACAACCACCCACCAATTCTGACCAGCTTTGGGCCGATTTCTTCTTCAATACATATCATGCATTTCGTAGTCATCTTGTCTTTGCATATCTGTTCTTGATAGTATTAAATTCATAAACATTCATAAGAATAAACATAAAGAGATGCGAGGTAAAGACATGATGTACACCACTGCCGCTCTATCATCAGCCAAAGGCAGCCCATGAAGAAATGATAGACCTGAGCCAAAAATAAACAGAAAAAGATGTGAGACACACACATGACATGCGTAACAGCTGCTCTATTGTATGCCAAGACAGCCATGTGAAGAAATGATAGACCAGGGCCAAAAATAAACAGAAAAAGATGTGAGACACACACATGACATGTGTAACAGCTGCTCTATTGTATGCCAAGACTGCCCATGAAGAAATGACAGACCAGGGCCTCGGGTCTTACCTCTTCAGCAGGAAGTACTCGTGTGCAGAACCACCTCACTGTCCACGTCCTCCACCAGGATCCAGAAGGCCTGACACACAGCAACAACACACATCATCAGCACGCATCGCCAAGACACAGCATTAACACATCATCAACATCTAACTGTCCACGTCCTCCACCAGGATCCAGAAGGCCTGATACACAGCAACAACACACATCATCAACGTACATCGTCAACACGCATCGCCAAGACACAGCATTAACACATCATCAACATCTCACTGTCCACGTCCTCCACCAGGATCCAGAAGGCCGGATACACAGCAACACAACACAACATACATCATCAACACACATCGTCAATATGCATCGTCAAGATGCATCATTAACACATCATCAACATCTCACTGTCCACATCTTCCACCAGGATCCAGAAGGCCTGATACACATAATCAACACACATCATCAACACACATCATCAAAACATCATCAACACCTAACTGTCCGTGTCCTCCATCAGGATCCAGAAGGCCCAACACACAGCATCAACACACATCAACACACTGCCAACACTCATCATCATCAACACACATTAATAACACATCGTCAACATACACTGTCAATACACATCTTCGACATACATCATCGTCATACATCATTAACCTACGTCACCAATACACATCATCCACACACATCATCAACACACATTGTCAATACACATCAGCACACATTGTCAACACACATCATCACACATGTTGTCAATTCACATCTACACACATTGTCAACACACATCATCAACACACATCTTCAAGACATATCACCAACGTACATTGTCAACACACATCATCAACAAATGTCATCAACACACATCATCACACATCATCTACACACATTGTCAATACACATCATCAACACATATCATCTACACACATTGTCAATACACATCATCAACAATATCAACGACACATATCATCACACATTGTCAACACATAATATCAACACACATCATCAATACACATCATCAGCACACATCGTCAATATAGATCAACACACATTGTCAACACACATCATCAGCACACATCATCAACAGATATCATCACAATGTCAACACATCATCAACACACATCATCAACATGCATCATCAATAGACATAATAAACACATATCATCAACACACATCATCAGTAAACATCAAAACACGTTGTCAACACATTTGATTCACAGATCATCAGCAAACTGGAATTTTACCGCTTAAAGTAGTTTGACAATACACTTACCTGTCCAAACAAATGCTTCGTCTCCACTTGGCCACAAACATTGCCGCATCAGCAGGATCCTCAAGAAAACAAAACTGACAAAGCAGGGGAGCTAACCTCATCTCCACATCCTGTTAGGCGTAGCAAGTATGATTGCCCTTAGCGAGTTTACTTCCTTGTGCCACATTCTACCTACCTTACTGTTTGCACCTTTTGATGAATAAGCAGGAGAGAGAACTGGCCTGCCTCCACACAGCTCGGAACCACTGTCGCCTGGGTGTGAGTGTGGGAGAGACAGCTGACCCTCTTGCCCAAACTGCAGGCTGACCCCAACATGGCGTCAAACTCACATAACAATGGTCATGTCGCACTGGACCGATCTTCGCACAACTTGCAAGGCAACAAAAGGAGGACAACAGTTCAAGCAATGAAGGTGTTACCTGTATCAGTGTGAAGACAGCAACTCAGGCATGAAGAGCAGTGATGAACACACTGTTTTCATGTCAACTAGGAGAATGCTACGACACACTATGACCGAGCCAACTGTTGATGTGAAATGGCTACTGAACATAATTTTCAGAAACTACTGGCTGAAATTCCAAGTTAAGAAGCCTGAAGAAAAGATTGATTCTCTCCTTTCCAAACCAACGTGAGCTTGAACAAACATTTGTGGGAAACCACTGCACTGAAAAACAATCAAGTCTCAAAGCGGAAGCAAAGAGATGCGCGTTTCTCCACCATGTTAAAGCAGAAAACTGATCTAGTTTGAATACAGCATGACAGGGTGAACTCACCAAGGGTGATCAATCTCACTGCGCACGCAGGGGAGCTAGTCTGAATACAGCATGACAGGGTGAACTCACTAAGGGTGATCAATCTCACGGCGCATGCAAGGGAGGCTACCTCCCTGCTCTCTCAATTTTTTTTTTTTTTTTTTTTAGGGATCCTGATGATACGGCAATGTTCCATGCCAGGTGGAAATAAGGCATTTGTTTGGACATGTCAGCATGAGAAAAATCAACACCAAACATTATGAACATACATCATCAACACATATCATTACCATATATACACCACCAACACACACAGTCAACCCATAACACACATTGTGGAAACACATCAACAACACACGTTGTCAAAACACACTGTTAACACAAACCACCCCCGCACAATGCCAACACACCCCATCACACACACACATCATTAACACACACTGCCACTACCCATCATCAGCATACACTGTCATGACACATACACATACCATCAATACACATCTATGCATATCATCAATACAAATCATCAATATATATCAAGAACACACACTGTCAGCACATATTATCAAAAAGCACCAACATACATTTTCAACACACACTGTCAACACACATATCATCGACACATAGTCAACATGCCATGCATCATCAACACATATTGTCACCACACAGTTTAAGCACACACTGTCAACATGTGGTACAATGTCTGCAAGCACAAATGCACACCCACACACAAAGTAAGTACACTCCAAGTGTGTGAACAAACCCACATGCACATAAAAAAGAAACACACATACACACAAAAAACAAAAATGAATATACAACACACACAAGCGTAATCACACACCCACACCCACACCCACAGAGCACTGACCTCGGAGTTGCCGTGCCCTTCTCCTCCCACTAAAAGTCAGGGGTGACGGTGAGCTCCACCTTGAGGTTCATGGAGCGTGTGATGGGCTGCACGTGCACCGACAGCTCCAGCTGGGGAACTTTGGTGCACGTACTTGTGGATCGTCTTGCCCATCTTGGGCGTGCGGATCAGCTCCCCAATCTCATTGTGGTTCAGGTCATACAGTTAGCGAAGGGGAACAGCATTTCTTCTCTATCTTCGGACCACCTCCTCTGGGATTCGACGGAATTGTCTCAAGGGAGACATGGACTGCCACCTAGGGGGGACAAGGGCCACCAGGATGTTGTAAATAATGCAGACTAACCTCTCTCTCCTATCTCCATTAAACCAAGTCTGTCGCCCAATGTGTACATAATCATGATTAACTTTCTTCAAAAGCTCTCTCTTTAACACATGGTTATCATGGTGGTGTATAAAATTCTAAGATTCTCCAGAGGGTTCTTTAACCCTCTTGACCATCGAGCGCCCGCTAGCGCCCGGCCGGAAAGCACACACAGCCAAAACGCTGAGCGCCCGCCAGCGCCCGGTAAAACACGTGGCAACAATGGACGCCGCCATGTTTCTCGTAGAAAAGGAAGTCTCGCGAGATTTTAAAGTTTTGAGGTCGAAATGCTGTTTTTCACCGTGGCTAACCTTGAGTTCTGCCGTTCTATAATGAGATTTAGTGATGGAGATACTGTGTTTTGTAGGATTTATGGCATAAGACTTAGTGAAAATGCTAGGTAATGAAGCTTAGAGTGACCTAGATTTCGACTGGGATGAAGTTCCAGGTATGATGAACAATTCGGAAGAAGAAAGTTCTGAAGAAGATTTTTTTTTTTTATTTCCCGAGTAAATGGCTGCCACATTCTTCAAACTTACGATATAGCAACATATATATTCGTAGGAATTTTTAAATTATTTTCATTTCGTTATTTCCTTTCCTGTCTTTTAAATTAATTTTTTAATTGGGTAACCATGTTCAAATTACGGAGTTACTTACCTTGCCGACGGTTTCGGTGTAACTAAGCTCAGATAAGTGCATACTGAAGAGGGTTAAACACAAAGTTATAACGAAGTTGTATATAACTGAGACTAATCTCCATGTAGGATTTCGTAAACACCAGGTGATCATGAAACTGAAGATAATCATGACTAACCTCCCTTGTTCTACAGAATTCATACAGGAAATGCAACTCAAAATTCCAGACTGTTCCAGACTTTTTCCAGGCCAAGACCTCAATTTTCAATACCACTTTCAAGACTTTGTTCATAATGCAATGTCCTAAAGTGAAGTTATAAACACAAACTCACGAGACAAAAATATCACGTTTGAGGGCATGGAATTTTTTTTTTTTTTTTTTGTGTGCATTATAAACGCTAAATGATGCTGAAAATAAAAGCAGCCATGCATAATATCAAGCAATTGTGCTTGATTCTTTTGATTTCCAGGCTATTCCAGGCCATAGTGCGGTTTTTTCTAGGCCTGGAAAATGAACTTCAGATTTCCAGACTTTTTAAGACCTGTATGAGCCCTGTTGTTGTGTCTGCGTTTGACACAAGGCCACAACACTGATGTTGTGCAGAACTATGACTAATCTCCTGCAAGTGTTCCCTTTCAATATAAGACCACCATCTCTTTAACAATTTGTCCTACAGAAAGGACAAACAAGAAAGACAACTTTTGCTCCCATGGCTCAGTAGGTGGTGTTCTGTGTATGTTGGATCAGGTTGGACACCACTGAACACCACCCAAGTGACTCAGCAGCAGTGCAGTGTGTCTCCTCCGGTGGGTTGCCTCTTGACAACTTCACACTGACTACTTGCTGTAAACTGCCAGTGCCAGACTGTGTGCAGGGGGACTGGATGGGCTTTGGAGGGGGGGTTTGAGGGGGGTCGGAATGAATGGCATGGGTGCAATGCCACTGAGGTGGCACAAAAGATGGGATCCCCCCCCCCCCCCCCCCCCCCCCCCCCATGTGTTCCCATGGTAAGACAATTACATGCTCGACTTCAAAGTACTGTTCCTTATGGCACCTGTTCACCTACTACAAATGTATACACAAAGCACAGAGAAGAAAAAACAAGGAAACATCCTCAGAACAAGGATGTCTAAAGACTGCCTCTGAATCCTGTGCCCGACATGCACACAGCTACAGCAACTGTACAAATTCGACAATACTTGTGTGTGTCACCTCTACCCACTTTCATCAACAAAAGCAGAACACACTCTCTACAACGCTATTATTCTTAGGGTCTGGAAAAAAAAAACACACAAAAAAAACTTCCAGTTGTAAGTCTTTGAACGCATGTGTCAAAATCCACTCCCGACAATTTTCTTTTTTCATTTTGTAGAGACAACATCAAATTTACACACTTTCACAAACCCAAATGGTACTTCAGTTTCTCTTAACTTTTCTAAATCTCTGACTTTTATCACTTGGAAAACACCCTGGTGTGTATTTACCCAAGGTATCAGGAAACACGCTGACAGGTAAACCTCCCTATCACTTGGAAAATGCATGCATGTGTAGTGTGTGGGTGTTTTTCAAATGAGAAGGATCTTATCATCTCAAAAGATGTGTGTGTCTGTGTGTGTGTGTGTGTGTAGAGTATCTGTATGTATGTGCATGTGTGTGTATATATATTCATGCATGCATGTGTGCATAAGTGCATGCACGCATCACATGCGTGCGTGCGTGCGTGCGTGCGTGCGTGTGTGTGTGTGTGTGTGTGTGTGTGTGTGTGTGTGCAGGCGCGCACATGTGTGTGTAGGTAAACAAGTGTTTGTATGTGTGTGTACATGCGTCAAATGTGTGTGTATGTGTGTGAGTGTGTTTTGTGTGTATGTGTGTGTGTGTGTGTGTGTTTGTGCGTGTGTGTGCGTGTGTGTATGTGTGTATGTATGTATGTATGTGTGTGTGTGTGTGTGTGTGTGTGTGTGTGTGTGTGTGTGTGTGTGTGTGTGTGTGTGTGTGTGTGGATGAGTGTGTTTTTGTGTGTGTGTGTGTGTGGTGTATTAGACTTTACAGGGGGGGGGGGGGGGGGGGGGGGGGGGGGGGGGGGGGGGGGGGGGTTGGGGGAGGGGGGAAGGAGGAGGACACAGGGGAAAAGGTGAGAAATAATGTCAAGAACAGTACAAATTTAAATATAAACTACACTATCATGATCATAAAAATATGCTAATTTGAGATTGAGAGATAATTTTTTTGCAACATCAACAATTTCTGAACTGAAAGAAATAGCGTGAACCGGTTTAGATTTTTCGAGATTTCAATGTTTGCTTTTGAATAAAGAGCATTCAAAATGGGGCAATGGAAAAGTATATGTTCACCAGATAATGGCTTAGAACATGCACACGCTATATTTTGGGAATATTTGGTCTTCCAAGAGTTCAAACCGTATCTTGTATATTAAACTAGAAATATGTCTAGGATATGTTTCCATTACACATTTATCTTGAGACTTCTCAATTGGGAAACAGCTTTCCAATAACGAATGTATTTTCATATATATCTAACTTCAAATTATTTTTTTTGCAGCATTGCCCATTACCCCGCGTCTGGCTAGTTTATCTGCTATTTCATTCCAATAAATACCACAGTGTGAAGGGACCCAGCAGAAGACTATATTTATTCCTGTGGAAATAATGTAATTAATTAGATGCTTTATTTCAAAGATTACATCTTTCCTTGTTTTAACATCCCCCAAACTTTCAAAAACTATCTAACACTGCCTTAGAATCAACACAAAATAAAATATTACAGAAAGAATTATTACTATCACAAATAAAGAGTAACGCCATAAGAATAGCATACAATTCTGCCGTAAAAATAGAAAATCCTTTTCCAAGGCTGTATGCTTTTTGAACTTTTAAAGCCGGAATAACAAAACCTGAACCTGCACTTAACTGGCAAAAACGAACCATCCGTAAAAAAATTTGTAAATAATCTGAATATTTGTTTTCTAGTTTTTTTTCTCTCACTTTAGAAGTTAAAATGTTAATGTTATCATTTTTCCGGACATCAGTGTAATCTACATCAAAGATAGCTTGTCTATGTTCCCATGGAGGCACCGGGGGAACAACAGGAGCAGGTGAGAGAGAAGTGACATCAATATTGCATTTTTCAAAAGAATCTTTCGTGTAATTTCGAACGGGACAAAGATAAACTAGCTGTTGAGCTCTTTTGGGATATTCAACATTTGAATCCATCAACACTTCGTTTTCGACTGAATTTGGTACTGAAAGACTTCTTGCGACATATTTGGCCACAGCTAATCTACGTTGATCTGACAGTGATACATATTAATTTCTTTGTACACCTTCAATGTGTGTGTGTGCACTGGGACACCAAGCGCTAATTTGATAGCTTTGCTGTCTATACTTTGCAATTTTTTCAGTAGACTTTGAGGAGCTGAAAAATAAACTTCTTGTCCGTACACTAGTTTTTGATCTTATTAGGGAAACAGCTAGGTGCAGGAGGGTTTTTGTATCTTGAGCCCACGGCTGAATACAAATAATTTTTTCAGTAAGTTTAAACGTTTCCTTGTTTTAGCTATCAAGCTTTCAATGTAAAAAACGCCAGTTCAGTTTAGGGGTTAAGTTCACACCCAGAAATTTTATGTTTTGTGAGTACTGCAATTCAGAATCATTCAATTTGAAGCTTGGCAAATACATCGGGTTGTCTCCATTATTGAAAAACATTAACTGTGTTTTTTCACCTGAGAGAATAAGTCCGTTATTTTTTCCATAAATTTGTTTAATTTATCTATCTCTAACTGATATATCTTCTGTACATGATTCGTAATCCTCTTGCCAGTATTCTTTCGGATATTTGTATTTATCCACATAGCAATGTCATCAGCATATTGTACTAAACTCACACTTTTTGATAATATCTTTGGAAGATCATAAATAAGAATGTTAAACAACATGGGGGCTATAATAGAGCCCTGTGGAATTCCGATATCAATGCTCTGAAAAGACGAGTAAACTTTCCCTATTCTTGTACATATGGATCTCTGCGCGAAAAAAAAAAACTTTTAAAGTATTGAAACATCGTTCCATTAATTCCTATTTCTTTCAATTTTGTAAAGTAGTCTAGCGTGCCAGATACTATCATACGCTTTTCTGATATCAAAAAAGGTAGCAAGTGTACTTTTCCGTCTGGCAAACTGCTTTTTAATTTGACTTGTAAGTTTCACCAAATGATCTATTGTACATCGACCTTTGCGAAATCCCGCTTGATTCACTGGGATTATACTTTCTTTTTCACAAAAATATGAAAGACGTTTTTGGATAATCTTTTCTAACAACTTTCCAACGTGAGAGGTTAGTGCTATTGGCCTGTAGCTACCAATGTCTGACCTGGGCTTACCTTGTTTTGGAACTGGGACTACAACAGATCTCTTCCAGATACTAGGGAGAGTTCCATTAAACCAACATTTTTTGGTAAAATGAATGCAGTAATCGTTTCCAATGTGAAGGCAAGTGGTATAACAGTTGATAGGATATACCATCTAGGCCAACAGCACTTGAATTTGAAGAAAAAGATTCTAACGTCTCACAAAATTCTTCATATGTAATAGGAGCGTTTAAATAATGGAAATGATTTGGTGGTGGATCCTGATAGATAGTTCGTTTTTCTTCCTCCTCTCTAAAAAAACACCTGATAGATGGACTGAGACTAGACAGCAAGTTATTTTTCTGAAAATATTTTGACGAATGCCTCAGCTTTCTCCTGTGAGGATGGAAGAGCATTATTATCTAACTTAATTGGGTACTGTTGCAAGCAATAACCATTTTTCATTTTTTTTTTTTAACCATTTTCCAAACCTTATGGATATCTTTTGATTCCGATATTTTGGATCTACAAAATTCTGAGAAATGTATTCTTTTCTTTTCGCGGGCAACGACCCTGTTACTGTTATTTTTGGCATGTTTCATCGCTAGAAATTTTCATCTGTTCTTACTTTCAGCCAGGCTTTATAGGCTTCTTTTTTAAGAGCTACAGCTATTGCACAATCTAAATTCCACCATGAATTACCAACATATTTCCACTGTTGGGCATCTTTACAAATAGGAATAGATTTTCCGGCAGCCTGTAAGAGATGTCGACAAAACTCTGTATAATATGCATCTATACCTTCATTTTCAATGCTATGGAAATGTGTATTGGACAAGATCGATTCATACAGAGACAATTTGCATTTTTATATGAAAACTTTGGGATACTATCTTCATTTCCATCTTCTTCATGTTCATATGCTCCTTTTAACTGTATATATATTGGGAAATGATCGCTGCCCAAAGTATCATCCTCTGTTGACCATACCGAGTTTACTGCCAACTGCCAACTCCGGAGAAATTAATTAAAAATAAATCAATAGAAGTAGGTTTATGAGTGGAAATGTCTGGCAGTCTGGTAATACTACCATCGTTTAATAAAACCAATTTGGAGTCAACAATATTTTCAACTAACGGTTGCAAGTTGTAGTGGTGCAACCATATTCCCAAAATGGAGCATGCGCATTGAAATCTCCCAGTATTACCCATTTGTTGTTTGACAAAGGAAGTTTTTTTTATCCAGTCTGTATTATCTGCTTTGGGCCACTGGGATAGTAAGCAGAAATGATGTTTAAATTTGTCTGCTTGTTCAATTTTACAGTAACCCCAGTTGCGAAAACTCCAGCATTAGTAGGAATAGGAGGGTTCAGAGGACAATAATTTAGATCTCTTCTCACATAAATGGCGGTTTGAATCTTTTTACCATCATTCCTATAGTTATACAAAGGTGGATAATAAAAATTGCGTATTTTCGGTAGCTTATGAACATCTACATTCAGTGATTGTAATGCTAGCACTGAATAATTATGTTGATATATATGATTTTCAAAGTGTAAGAGATTTGTTGATATTGACCGACAGTTCCATTGAAATAGTAATAAATTATCATTGGAAGTTTTCATAAGGCATAGTTAAACAGAATCAAATGGCAAGGTGAAGTTGACAAGTCACCAAGGGGACGAATTGCCAGCTAAGAGTCCCATGTGTCCCCTGCACGAGGATGGAAAAGCCACGGACCGGGAGCTCCGACACGACCAGCAGGAGGTGGGGGGAATGGCTCGTGGTCCCAGGCGCCTCTCCCGCGTGTCTCTGATTCTGGCGATGTCTCCGGCGTTGTTTCTGCCAAAAGAGACGATGGACATGCCGCCCCAGATTTCCGGCGAGGATGCTGGTACCTCTGTCAGACGGGTGGATGGCATCCCTCATGAGCCGGTTGTTGAGAGGATCAAGGTTCTCATGAGAGAGAAGAGATGTCTGATGACGAGGAAATTCGGAAAACAGTAAAGCGTTGAATAGTTGTCGTCTCCCCTCCAGAATCTGATCTTTGACTGGCGTTGCTTTGCTTACCACGACTTTTGTTTTCGGAGATTGCTGTTTGATTTTGTTGACAACACTAATCATCTTTTTTGCTGTAACTCCAGGGTCAGTACTTTTCAAATCATTTATTCCAGTATGCAGTATCACACAATCACCGGAACTTCTGAACCAATGTTTTCAAGTTCTTTTTCACAGTCTGAGATCTTGAAAGCTCTTTTGGAGACAATTTTTAAGTCCGTAGGCCTCTCCCAGGCGCCTAGCGTTGACTCTTGACATAACAGAGTCGTGCAAAAAAAGAACATTGGGAAGAGAGTCGGAATGTACCTTTTTGGCGTCATCGGACTTGATGCCAATAGATTTGACGTCAGCCAAGAGAGATGGTGGCTCACATGCGCTTGTTGACCATCTTGCAGAGGGCCAGCGCCTTGTCGGCCAGCTGAGCCCAGCCCCGGTACAGCACAATCTCAAAGAGTGCCCGCACCAGGCGGCCTGCCGACTGTGTGATAAACACCATGTCCACCATCAGGGCAAACCCCTCCAGCTTCAGCTGGGAGATGTAGGCCTGCAGCAACACGTTCACCTGCACACACATCGTCATCATCACTGTCATCATCATCATCATCAATGTCATCATCATCACCATCGTCACCATCATCATCTTCTTCAGTGTCATCAGCATCACCATCATTATCAGCATCATCATCATCATCATCATTATCATCATCACCATCATCATCATCATCATCATCAGCATCATCACCACCACCACCACCACCACCACCACCACCACCACCACCACCACCACCACCACCACCACCACCATCATCATCATCATCACCAACATCATCATCCTCATCACCATCACCATAATCATCATCATCACCATCATCATCAGCAGCAGCAGCAGCAGCAGGGCTTCAGCAGTGACGTAACACAAGCTGTCATCATCATACCATCTTCAACTTAAATCATCATAACCATCATACCATCTTCAACTTAAATCATCGTAACCATCATACCATCTTCAACTTAACCCTCTTCAGTATGCACTTATCTGAGCTTAGTTACACCGAAAACCGTCGGCAAGGTAAGTAACTCCGTAATTTGAACATGGTTACTCAATTAAAAAATTAATTTAAAAGAGAGGAAAGGAAATAACGAAATGAAAATAATTTTTAAAATTCCTACGAATATATATGTTGCTATATCGTAAGTTTGAAGAATGTCACATGAGCCATTTACTCGGGAAATAAAAAAAAAATCTTCTTCAGAACTTTCTTCCGAATTGTTGTTCATCATACCTGGAACTTCATCTCAGTTGAAATCTAGGTCACTCTAAGCTTTTTACCCAGCACTTTCACTAAGTCTTATGCCGTAATCCTACAAAAAACGCAGTATCTCCATCACTAAATCTCATTATAGAACGGCAGAACTCAAGGTTAGCCACGGTGAAAAACGGCATTTCGACCTCAAAACTTAAAAAATTCGAAACTCGAGAACCACGGCACGTATCGACTCGCTGTTTTTTGCAAACGGAAGTAAATGGCTACAGGAAGAAGGAAGTCACGTTCTCGCGAGACTTCCTTTTCTACGAGAAACATGGCGGCGCCCATTGTTGCCACGTGTTTTACCGGGCGCTGGCGGGCGCTCAGCGTTTTGGCGATCAGACCAGGCACCACTGACTGACCACCACCGACATGACTCGGCAGCAGTGCAGCGTCTCCACTGGTAGGCAGCCTCTCAACAACCTGACACTGACAGATCCACAGAGATTGCCAGTGCTGAGGCCGGGGCAGGACAACCCAGGGTGTGACGACGTGACACTGACAGATCCACAGAGATTTTGCCAATGCTGAGGCCGGGCAGGACAACCCAGGGTGACAACCTGACACTGACAGATCCACAGAGATTTTGCCAATGCTGAGGCCGGGGCAGGACAACCCAGGGTGTGACAACCTGACACTGACAGATCCACAGAGATTTTGCCAATGCTGAGGCCGGGGCAGGACAACCCAGGGTGTGACAACCTGACACTGACAGATCCACAGAGATTTTGCCAATGCTGAGGTCGCGGCAGGACAACCCAGGGTGTGACAACCTGACACTGACAGATCCACAGAGATTGCCAGTGCCGCCGGCCGAGGCAGGACAACCCAGGGTGTGACTATGGACAGGGAGCTGGAATGATCTGTGTGGTGGTAACATCACTAAACATTGCACAGATGAGATAATGAATAAGCAAAAGCAAAAAAAAAAAAAAAAAAAAAATTCAGCACTTCAAAACGTTCTGAAACAGGTAAGACTCCTAGCCAGTCAGGAACAAAGATCATTCATCAGACCAAAAGGAAAACTGACCTACCACACACCTTTAAACTTTCTCAACAGATTTACACAATATCTCAAGAACAGACCTTTTACCCTGAAACTGCCATTGGTGTACTTTTCAACACAAATGAGCACACTTTTCTATAAGAAGGTGTACAGGTTCCAAATTTCTGTAAAAGTGGGATGGGAGTTGGAACGGGGCAGAGGGGGCTTTGATTTCATTTTCACCTGCCATCACACTGCCAAGGCTTCTTCTGGATCATCAACCGCCTGATTAACCATGGCAAAAACTGGATCTTTCCAATTCAACTTACTTTTAAATCTGACGCATCAGCATACTTTGCCACAAACAACACTTGCTCTCACCCCGATTTGTTTCAATGTTTCAGGGAGGCATTGTGGCAGAAGCAGACCGGCCCCGACATGATTTCCTTCATGGGAATTAGCCAGAGTTGTTGCTCTTTGGTCACGGCTCCACTATGGTGCAATTACAAATCAAGAACTTCACCTCTAGAATTCTTATTAGGCTGTCATGTTCGTCAGATTTTCACCCAACATACAAAATATGGTGAAATTGTATGGACACACAGGCCTGCTAGATCATCTCCTGAGGCTCCCAAACTGCCAAATCCATTAAAAAAAAAATGCAGGAATTTCAGGCCTGCAACCCCTCATCCCCACCCCCACCCCGCCAGTTTGTGTTCCTGGAGGCTGTACCTTGGCACTGGGCTCCTCAATGCTCTCCTTGATGGGGATGGGCACCCTCTCCAGTAGCTTCAGCAGTTCCAGCTTCTCCTCCTGAAACACACAGAGGCCCACCATCACACAGTCAGCTCACCTCCCCTTCAACACACTCACACTCTCCTGAAACACACAGCGGCCCACCATCACACAGTCAGCTCACCTCCCCTACAACACACTCACACTCTCCTGAAACATACAGCGGCCCACCATCACACAGTCAGCTCACCCTCCCCTACAACACACTCACACTCTCCTGAAACACACAGAGGCCCACCATCACACAGTCAGCTCACCCTCCCCTACAACACACTCACACTCTCCTGAAACATACAGCGGCCATCCTTTACAGTCAGCTCACCCTCCCCTACAACACACTCACACTCTCCTCTGAAACATACAGCGGCCATCCTTTACAGTCAGCTCACCTCCCCTACAACACACTCACACTCTCCTGAAACACACAGCGGCCATCCTTTACAGTCAGTTCACCTCCCCTACAACACATTCACATCCTCCACAGGGGGTACAAGGGCAAGCGGACTGATGGGAACAGAGCCTCACTAATCCAGTCTGGATCCTTCCACCAACCACACCCACCACCCCACGTCCAGCCCACACCCATCCCACAGCCACCCCGTCTAGCCCACACCCACCCTACTCCAGCTCCTGGTTTAGCCGTCAGCAAAACACAGACCGTATCCCCCCTCTGTCTGGACAGAGAGAGAAGCAGCAAGGAAACCTTGCCTGTTCATCACCGCCAGAAGGCACCCAGGTTTCTCCGCTGTCTCTCTGGCAGACTGCAGTCACAGAGGTTTGCAACAGCATCACTCAGTCTGGACATATTTGACCAAGATGCTAAAAAAAAATGCTGATTTCAATTTTGACCGATGGACGTCATTGAGATTTGCTACAGGAGTTATTCAACTTGGGAAAACTGCGCTGAGATGCCCAAACAATGTTAATTACTAAATGGGCGAATACTGACTGCTCTGAGCAAATGAGTATCACTATCCCAGGCAACTAACTACACAAGCTGAGCAAGTCTGTGACTAAAAGGGCTCCATCACCACAATCAGACTGCCAAGCCAGCACTTGCTTCACTTGTGACTGGAAAATGTCTGTGACTAAAAGGGCTCCATCACCACAATCAGACTGCCAAGCCAGCACTTGCTTCACTTGTGACTGGAAAATGTCTGTGACTAAAAGGGCTCCATCACCACAATCTGACTGCCAAGCCAGCACTTGCTTCACTTGTGACTGGAAAATGTCTGTGACTAAAAGGGCTCCATCACCACAATCAGACTGCCAAGCCAGCACTTGCTTCACTTGTGCCTAGCACTCTCCCTTTCCATCTCTGCCTGCTCTGCCACTGCAGTGTTGATAGCGACTCCACAGATGATACTGCTTTATTCAGCTCTTGTCACCCAGTCACTTTTCACCAGGGACAATAGAAATGGGGAGTTTTTATTATACTCCCTGTTTGGCTAGTATACTTACCATGTCAGACTGTAGCATTCAATGGCAGTTAGTCATTTTTCACCAGGGACAACAGAACTATATTCAGCTCTTGTCACCCAGTCATTTTTCACCAGGGACAATAGAACTATAGTCAGCTCTTGTCACCCAGTCATTTTTCACCAGGGACAATAAAACTATAGTCAGCTCTTGTCACCCAGTCATTTTTCACCAGGGACAATAAAACTATAGTCAGCTCTTGTCACCCAGTCATTTTTTCACTGGGGACAATAGAACTATAGTCAGCTCTTGTCACCCAGTCATTTTTCACCAGGGACAATAGAACTATAGTCAGCTCTTGTCATCCAGTCATTTTTCACTGGGACAATAGAACTATAGTCAGCTCTTGTCACCCAGTCATATTCAACAGAGACCACAGAAATATAGTCAACTTTATCAACATACGCAGTCTACTGTTGACAGTAACTCCGAGCACAATACAGTGATTTTCAGCTCTGTCTCCCCATTTTTTCAAACTATATTCAATTCTATCATCACAGGCAATCTACTGTTGACAGCATTTCCTTGGACAACACAACTACATTCAACTCTGTCACCTCAGTCTTGCTACTGTTCTTCAGAACGCAGTATAACACTCTGTCACCTCAGTCTGCTACTGTTCTTCAGAACACAGTATAACATTCTCATGGCATCAAGGTTTCAAATTGTAAGTGTTGCCAGCAGAACATTAAAATGTCGAGGGTGGCGTTCACCCTTCTGAAGCTGTTCCTCTGCGGAAGTGATTCAATTGACAGTGCCTTGGAAAATAATGGACAACGCCTCAAACGCACATGGCATGAATAAGTTTGATTCAGTGTACCTGAAAGCAAAGAGTAAAACACAAAAGGGGAAAAGAGAAAAAAAGGTAGCTGACCTCTCTGACAGCGATGTACTTGAACTCGGAAGACAGGGAGAAGACTCGGAAGAGCTCGATTTCACTCAGAGTGGGTTTGAGCAGCTGGTTGTAGGTGGCCATGGACTCTGAGGTGCAGTAGTAATGGCTGGCAATGCGCCCCAGCTCCGTCACCTGCAGGTAGGACATCACCCCGTCACCACACCGCATCATCACCTGTCTGCTGATGTCACTTCACTATCACCCCTCACCACACTTCACCCCTTCATCACACCTGTCTGCTGATGTCACTTCACTATCATCCCTCACCACACTTCACCCCTTCATCACACCTGTCTGTTGATGTCACTTCAGTGTCACCCCTCACAACACTTCACCCCTTCATCACACTAAGTCATCACCTGTCTGCTGATGTCACTTTACTATCACCCCTCACCACACTTCACCCCTTCATCACACCTGTCTGCTGATGTCACTTCACTATCATCCCTCGCAACACTTCACCCCTTCATCACACCTGTCTGCTGATGTCACTTCACTATCATCCCTCGCAACACTTCACCCCTTCATCACACCTGTCTGCTGATGTCACTTCACTATCATCCCTCACCACACTTCACCCCTTCATCACACCTGTCTGTTGATGTCACTTCACTATCACCCCTCACAACACACTTCACCCCTTCATCACACCTGTCTGCTGATGTCACTTCACTATCATCCCTCACCACACTTCACCCCTTCATCACACCTGTCTGCTGATGTCACTTCACTATCATCCCTCACCACACACTTCACCCTTCATCACACCTGTCTGTTGATGTCACTTCAGTGTCACCCCTCACAACACTTCACCCCTTCATCACACTAAGTCATCATCACCTGTCTGCTGATGTCACTTTACTATCACCCCTCACCACACTTCACCCCTTCATCACACCTGTCTGCTGATGTCACTTCACTATCACCCCTCACCACACTTCACCCCTTCATCACACCTGTCTGCTGATGTCACTTCACTATCATCCCTCACCACACTTCACCCCTTCATCACACCTGTCTGCTGATGTCACTTCACTATCATCCCCTCACCACACTTCACCCCTTCATCACACCTGTCTGCTGATGTCACTTCAGTGTCACCCCTCACCACACTTCACCCCTTCATCACACCTGTCTGCTGATGTCACTTCACTATCATCCCTCACACACTTCACCCCTTCATCACACCTGTCTGCTGATGTCACTTCACTATCACCCCTCACAACACTTCATCCCTTCATCACACCTGTCTGCTGATGTCACTTCACTATCACCCCTCACAACACTTCACCCCTTCATCATCACCTGTCTGCTGATGTCACTTCACTATCACCCCTCACAACACTTCATCCCTTCATCACACCTGTCTGTTGATGTCACTTCAGTGTGACACCATCAATATCAATCACCTGATACCACTTCAATGTCACACCATCCGACTTCACTCTGCTTCACCACCTACAGAATCTCCTCTACACTCCCCCTTGCCTCTCCTTCTCTCGTCACCAGACACACTGAGGAGGGCGACCAGTCTCCTGTGTCATCATCACAAACTGTCCCTTCCCTCTCTCTCCCTGCCTTGTCACCAGACACACTGAGAAGGGCGACCAGTCTCCTGTGTCAGCAGAGACAAAAACATTTCAAAGGAACACAGAACTTTCATCACTCTACACTCTACAAGAACAATGTTTCACTGTGAAATGCACCACGAGGCTTCTTCACCTTTTAAAAGGTAATAATGGGAATAAAAGGAGCGGCCTGTGTGCCAATGGCATAAGAGTGTTTCTCCTTTTACGGGCGCCCCTGGAACATGGTAAAAACCCTTTCAGGTTTGGACGGATTTGGAACAGCTGGTTATCCAGTTGAATACTGTCAGAACAGTCTAGAACAGATCCAGATTCCAATCAATGTGTTGTCTCCCAAGGAGGTATCAATCTGTGTTACACATATGCACATTCCCCAACCCTTCCCCTTTCTACCTCTTCACACGCTCCTTCAGTCTGCTCACCACCCCACCCTCAGCCCCACCCCACCCCTCATACCTGCCCCACGCCCTCCATCCCTGTCCTGCCCTCCCCCATCTTCCAGTGCTGCCCCCCGGGGGTACCTGCAGATGGCCAGTCTTGCGGTCGTACTTGACCAAGTTGTTGCGGTCCAATGAGCAGGCGGCGGTGTGGATCAGGTCTTTGCGTCGCTGTTGCAGATAGGGGTCATCCCGCGCCTGGTCATGGGAGATGCCGTACAGGGTAGGGTTCCGCAGCATGCGGATGTACAGGTAGGTGTAGCCTGAAACAACACATTACCCAACTTCCAACAGTGTACAGGTAGGTGTAGCCTGAAAACAACACATTACCTAACTTCCAACAGTGTACAGGCTTGTGTAGTGTGAGACAACACATTACCTAACTTCCAACAATGTACAGGTTTGTGTAGTTTGAAACAACACATTACCTAACTTCAAACAGTGTACAGATTTGTATAGTTTGAAACAACAGGTTACCAAGCTTCCAACAATGTACAGGTAGGTTTAGCCTGAAACAACACACCTCCCTGATTCCAACACTGCACAGGTTTGTGCAGTTTGAAACAACGCAGTACAAGCTTCTTACAACAGGGTTCTTACAGACTCCCAAGAACAAAATTCAAGGAAGGCAAGAGGTGGCACGAAAACTAAACCATTGTTCTTTTAAAACTTTTTTTTTTTTCTATTGTTTATGTGTTAAAAAAAAAAACATGGAAAAAAAAACATATTAGGGCGATTTCAAAGCTCTTGTGTGATTTGGGGACCACAAATGGGGGCAAAATGATGACAAAAAATGAAAAAAAAAAAGGTTCATGACAAGAACTGTATTTGTATCATAGCAGACATGGTAGGACTTGTTTTGCTGAGCTATAGTAATGTAATTACAAAAGGATTTGTATATATTGTTTTGCTGAGCTAAAGTAATGCAATTACAAAAGGATTTTTATATATCTAAAACTTTTTTTTTCAATATTTTTTTTCCATATGTGGCCATCAGGCTTTCGCGTCTCATTGCTTTTTTAAATTATTTCAAATAGAAATAGCAAATGATACGTGCTGTTTTGACTTATAAAATAAAAATATAATTGCATGCAGAAATCATTTCTGATCAAAAAAAAAAAAAAACTACCAAGCTAGCTAGTCTGGATCCAGAGATATTGTACTCCTTGCACATCAACCGTTGCTGAAAAAAAAGTGATTGATTTTGAGAAAACGGCGTTTGAAAATAAAGTTAAGCAATTTTCACACACACAACCTTCAATTAAAGTCACTTTTTTTACTGAGAAAAAATGTGAACATAGACAAAATGAACACCACAGATAGTTTCAACAGACTTTCTTGAGCACAAACACATAAAACCCAAAACACAATTTTTGAAAGAAAATGGTCAAATTTTCATGCCACCTCTCTACACTACTTGCGTAAAAATTGTAAAAAAGAAATGGCAGTTTGATTTTTCTGCGTTCACGTTGACGAAAAAATTATTTTAAAACAAATTTTTTACAAACATTGTCGCAATCCTGGATTGTCGTCGGCAATTTAACCAAGGGAGATAATTCATAACTTCAATTTTGATTATGTTACAAATTATCTCCCTTGGTACAATTGCAGACGTTCCAGGCTCACAACGATCTTTAAAAAAAATTGTTTTTCAAATAATTTTTCATTAACCTGAACGCAGAAAAATAAAACTGCCATTTCTTTTTTGCCACATTAACGATTTTTGGAGCCGAAGGCTTGATTTTCAAAGGTTTTCAATGAGGTCTGGTCAACAGAACCACATTTTATTGATTTTCAAAGGTTTTCAAGGTCTTGAAATTCCCTGTCAGAATTCAAGGAGTTTCAAGGAGTTTCAAGGAGCGTACGAACCCTGTAACAATGTCCAGATATGTGTAGTCTGAAAGAGTATGTCACCAAACTTCCAACAATGTACAGGTAACATGTTGCATGAAACAACCTACAATCCAGTTGTCAGTGATGCAGATACATACAGCCTGGAATAACACACTACTAAGTTTTCAGCCCTGTGTGGGGATACATGTAGCACATATCACACAGATAAGCTTCCAACAATGAACAGGTCAGCACGTGCAACCTGAGACAACAGACTGTGACATTTCCGCACACTTTCTATACCACCCCCGACTGTCCTCGCATTGACCTGTCCTCGGTCAGGTAGTGGGGCAGTGAAGGGGGTGTGCATGGGGACCCGACAGCACTCCTACTCACCCAGCCAGTCAACGGCCTCCTTGACGTTCTGCACGGTGCCCAGCACGATTTCTGCATTGAGGTTGTCTGCCAGCTTGCTGATGAACTGACTCTCGATCGGCAGCTGTGCACACACACACACACACACACACACACACACACACACACACACAAACATACACACACATACACACGCACGCACACACATGCATGCACGCACACACACATGCATGCACACACACACGCATACAAACACACACAAATACACACACGGATGCATGCACATACACTCACACACACATGCATGCACGCACACATATATGCATGCATGGACACACACACACAAATACACATTAAACATATTTACTTGTGTCCTGTTCTCTAGTAAACTTTATATCTCAATTTGAGAAATTAATTTGTGGTCACACACATTCACAGCAAATAAACAATAATTTAGCCACATTAACCATTTTCTCACATATGACATACATTCATATAGAGGAATTTGGATTTCAATTAAACATCTTCTCGGTTCATGAAATCAATGGACAGGGGAATAAAACTTTGTTTAAATCTGACACTTCTGCATTTAAACCGATCGATATCTTCGTCCTGACTGAAGAAGGTCATACTGATTTGCAAGAACGTGGGTCTGGTCACACGTAATCTTCTTCGCTTTACAAACAACACGGCACCTGTATAGCTCATTCAGACTTTTTTGTCTCTCACCAACGATTTTTTTTTCCTCCCACGTTCACCACTTTCTCAAGCACATTTCTGCTCTTCACAGTCAACCCACCATACCAACACATAAATGAGAAAGTTAGAACAGATTCCAAGAAGCATGAATAAAATGTCCGAAGAATGTCAGTATTCACATGAAATGATCGCAGCTTGCGAAGACAATATAATCTGGTTTGACATTTTTTGTGGACATACTCAACATGGGATTTAAAATTCAGCTTATTATCTATAAAAGTTCCTAAATATTTGTATGATTCAACACGTTCTACTTCAGCACCTTTGATAAAAAGTGGTGGTACAGCTTTTGGATTCTTTCTTGGTAGATACCTGCTGATTCATGAGGGACAGGTAATACTGCAGTGTTCTATGGTTGATGACCATCCTATGGTACCTACCAGCCGATTCCTATAGGACAGGTAATATTGTAGTTTTCTATGCCGATGACCAACAAATGATACCTTCCTGTTATTCATAAAGGACAGGTAATACTGCAGTTTTCTATGGCCGATGACCAACAAATGATACCTTCCTGTTATTCATAAAGGACAGGTAATACTGCAGTTTTCTATGGCCGATGCCGATGACCAACAAATGATACCTTCCTGTTATTCATAAAGGACAGGTAATACTGCAGTTTTCTATGGCTGATGACCAACATATGATATCACCTGCTGATTCCTAAAGGGCAGGTAATACTGCAGTTTTGTATGGTTGGTGACCACTCTATGGTACCTACCTGCTGATTCGGACAGGGTACTACTGCAGTTTTCAGTGGTTGGTGACTACTCTATGGTACCTACCTGCTGATTCGGACAGGTACTACTACTGCAGTTTTCAATGGTTGGTGACCACTCTGTGGTACCTACCTGCCAATTCCGATAGGTAATACGATTTTCAGTGGTTGGTGACCACTCTCTGGTACCTACATGCTGATGCGGACAGGTAATACTGCAGTTTTCTATGGTTGGTGACCCACTCTATAGTACCTACCTGCTGATTCATCAGGGGACAGGTAATAC
>JADBJO010002954.1:220000-274848 GCA_016801955.1 Conus betulinus
CCTCAGTAGTTAGAAGACAAATCTTCTTGTATATGATGCCTTCCATTTAACAAAACTGTTCAAGTTTTTTTTGTTTTGTTTTGTTTTTGTTTCTTCACACAAAAAAGTCAATTATTCAGGGTTCACACAGACTTTCAAAAAAAATTTACGGCCTTTTAGGGCCTTTTTAAGAATATTAAGGTGGCATTGGTACAAAATATTGCAAGTTGAGAAAGAGGGTGGTGAGGGGGGTAGGGGTAGATGACTGATGGGTGATGATCATGTATCATTGAGAGATAACACATTACTGTAGGATGATGATAATTGTTGTATAAGCGGGATAATGTTGTGGCACTGGTGTAAAATGCTGGTGGGGGAATGGGGGAGGTGTTCAAAGATGGGTGGATGATGATCATGGTCAAGGTGTAGGTATGATCCACAGAGGTGTAGGATGATGATTTTTTTTTGCAAAAGGAGTAGGATAGTGTATTGGCAAGTATGATAATGCCAGTGGGGGAATAAAGGAAATGATCAATGACTGATGGATGTTGATCACTGAGATGAGATCTACAGTACTATAGGATGGTGACCATTGTCATAAGTGAAATGATGCGGTGGCATTGATATACTAATGCCGGTGGGGGGGGGGGGAGGAAAAAAAAAGAATAAATTTGATGATTGATGGATAATTGGTCATTGTCGTAAGTGGGACAAACAGTGATATAGGATGATGATCATTGCCATGAGTGAAATAGCATGACAGCATTAGCATGATAATGCCAGTTTGAGTTAAAAAAAAAAAAAAAAAAACTGGGGGGGGGGGGGGGGGCAATGATCAATCAATGACTGATTGATGGTGATGGTTGTCATAGATGAAATCATCACCGTCTCACGCACACACGCATGCATGATACATGCACGCACACACATGCACATACACACACACACACACACAGTACACATATGTACACAGGCACATCCACACACATACATATGCAAAAAAAAAAAAAAAAAAGGATTGGCATACACAGGACATCTTATGAGTGGTGGTAATAATGATAGTGGTCATATATGGGAATCTGTGTATAAAAAAAAAAAAAAATAATACACACACACCACCCCCCCACCCCACGACAAACACATGTACATACATCCAAGCATACCTATATATACATGTAGAGAGAGGGGAGACACAAGCCCCTTAGTATACTTGTACACAGAGGGGTGGGGGGGGGGGAACATAATGTGGACAAAGGAAAGGAAGTGTCAGTGTGGGGGGGGGGGGGGGGACAAAAAAAAAAGGGGGGGGGGGGGGGGCACTGCAAGTTAATGTGGTGTGTGAGTGGTGTGTGATTTTGTGGTATATATAGTGGGTTGCAGTTGAGGGTGGTGGACAGGTGTAATCATGTAGTTTGTGTTATGGATGCTGTGTGATATGGGGGTGAAGGGAAAGAGCGGGGGTGTTAGAGGGGCAGTAGGGCCAAACGAAGTTGCAGTAGAAGCACTAGAACTCGTTGAAGGACCAGCAACCAAGTGCTTTTCAGAGCAAAAACTTGTTGATGTACTAGTACTACTTGAGGCTTGCCCACTGTCACGATCTTTAAAAAAAAAAAAAAAAAAAAAAAATTTAAGGACACTGCCGCTGTAGCACACTCGCCTTCTCCAAGTCTGAATGTTTTTTCTTCCCTTTTGGTGAGTTTGAAGGCTTTTTTTTTCACCCATTTTCCCAAGCTGAAACCCCTTCTTACAAAAACTACAATAGAACCGATATTTGTCTAAGTTATCTTGGCGAAGCCAGAGTTATATTCAGATTTATCAAGCCACAGATCTTGGAATAAGCACTTTCCCCATGTCTGAGTGAAACTGACGAAATCTTATAAAGAAACTCTCAATGAAATGTCAAATTTCGTTGAAAAAACGAACCGTGGTCTTGCTTCGTTCAACACATGGAAAGTCCAAGATGGCGGACAGCACAGTTACTTTGTCGTGGAGTTACTTCCCTTGAACGACTTTACACACCATGATCGATCAGTACTGATCGGCATTTACCTATTATGAAAATCGTTTTTTTTTTTCTTTTCTGATCATTCTTCTTTTTTTTTTGTTGTTGTTGTTGTTTGTTTTTTTTTTTTTTTTTTTTTTTTTTTTTAGGCTGTTCTGGTTTTAGGGCCTTTTAGGGCCTCCAGCCTCTTCATTTTGATTTTTAAGGCCTTTTAGGGGCCCCTATTTTTTGCCGTAGAGTTAGTCTGTTTGTTGTTGTTTTTCTTTCCCCTAATTTACCAGTCACTACATATGGAAAAAAAAATGGCTGGTTTGGATGGAGTGATGTCTTTGAAATGCTTTCATTAATTTTATAGAACAGATGAGTTTAAAGCTAGTATTTTTTACTGAGGTTTCTTTGTGGAAAGTGAGTACGCATTGCGGAGTTACCTCACTTGGCGTGGTATTCTCGTAGTCATGTAGCACGAAGTCATGCAGCAGGCAGAGGGGTTAAGCTAAAATGGCAAGTTTTATGACACTCCCAGTAAGTCACATTGACAACGACATAACAATGCCACCCCCCTTTCCCCAGCGCTGTTCCTCACTCACTTGGTCAGGCATTCCAGCGTGATGAATGGCAAAGCCATAGGGCAGCAGATCTTTCAGCTCATGGTTCTGAAACAGTCATCCATGGTTGGCTAAGCACCATCACCATCATCACCTTCTGAAGGTCATGGTCACACAGCGAGAGATCAGGGAGAGGATTGTGGGAAAGGGCCTCCTGTGGTGTCTACTGTCATGCCGTGGTCATTGTGTGGCAGGTTGTCATGCTGTGGTCATTGTGTGGCTGTCATGCCGTGGTCACTGTGTGGTAGGCTGTCATGCCGTGATCAGTGTGTGGCTGTCATGCCGTGGGTCTGTGTGGTAGGCTGTCATGCCATGGTCACTGTGTGGTAGGCTGTCATACCGTGGTCACTGTGTGGCTGTCATGCCATGGTCACTGTGTGGTAGGCTGTCATGCCATGGTCACTGTGTGGTAGGCTGTCATGCTGTGGTCACTGTGTGGTAGGCTGTCATGCGTGTGGTCACTGTGTGGTAGGCTGTCATGCTGTGGTTGTTGTGTGGCAGGCTGTCATATCGTGGTCACTGTGTGGTAGGCTGTTGTACAGCAGGGCGGACGCCTGCTAGTCCTTCTCCATGTACCACACAGTCATCTGACAATCTCTCATAAAACACAATGCAGTCATTACACCCTCCCTCCAAAACAACACAATGCAGTCATTACATCCTCCCTCCAAAACAACACAATGTAGTCATTACATCCTCCCTCCAAAACACAATACAATGCAGCCATAAGACCCTCACTGTTATATGAAATTAGGCAGTTCACTCAGTCAAACCTGAAGTTATCCACCATGCAATGGGACCAGCACTCTCAAAAACACCGTGCAATCTGTACTACCATTCAGCAGGACCAGCACTCTCAAAAACATCATGCAATCTGTACTACCATTCAGCAGGACCAGCACTCAAATTACACCATGCCATCTGCACTTGAATTAAGTTCTTCCAAAAGAAACTGGACGATTTGATCCACAGTGCACACATCCTTCCCCTCAACCCCCAAAAAAAAAAAAAAAAAAAAAATCATGTAGATTTCTATCATAGAACAAATGAGAACCCTCAATACCAAACAAACTATCCAATACCAAACGACAGACATGCCACATTTCCATCACTGAACAAAAATGATCAAGCCATCCACAATGACTATCCCGCTCCCAACATAACGTCCCTTCCCATCGCAGGTCATCCCTCAATACCGACCCCAAGAAGTGCCCCGATTCCCACTCAAAACCCCAGTGACTTCCCATCACAGGTCTTCCCTCAATACCGACCCCAAGAAATGCCCCGATTCCCTGTGACCCAGTGAGGGTCGTAGCCTGACCTTGACTTGCTCGGCCTCTCTTCGCAGCACCTCTGTGGACGCTGACCCCTCCCGGAGGAACAGGCCCAGCGTGTCCTTCTCCAGGCACATGTCACGGATGGCCCTCGCCGTCTTCCCGTCTCTCTTGCGCGAGTGCACAAACACCAGGACCTTGGCACAGACAGAACTTAACTGGTCAATGCCTGTTCCTAGTCCATCTATGAGCAGTCTGCTGTGACCATGAACTGCTTTCACACAGGAACATAGGGGAATACATCTACAGTCTGCTGTGACCATGAACTGCTTTCACACAGGAACATAGGGGAATACATCTACAGTCTGCTGTGACCATGAACTGCTTTCACACAGGAACATAGGGGAATACATCTACAGTCTGCTGTGACCATGAACTGCTTTCACACAGGAACATAGGGGAATACATCTACAGTCTGCTGTGACTATGAACTGCTTTCACACACAGAACATAGGGGAATACATCTACAGTCTGCTGTGACTATGAACTGCTTTCACACAGGAACATGGGAATATACATCTATAGTCTGCTGTGACCACGAACTGCTTTCACACAGGAACATATGAAAATACATCTACAAATAGTCTGCTGTGACCATGAACTGCTTTCACACAGGAACATATGAAAATACATCTACAAATAGTCTGCTGTGACCATGAACTGCTTTCAAACAGGAACATATGAAAATACATCTACAAATAGTCTGCTGTGACCATGAACTGCTTTCAAACAGGAACATATGTAAATACATCTACAAACAGTCTGCTGTGACTATGAACTGCTTTCACACAGGAACATATGTAAATACATCTACAAACAGTCTGCTGTGACTATGAACTGCTTTCACACAGGAACCTGTGGAAATGCCGAGGTAAGAAATTGAAAATTCCATAAATGAAAATGAGGACATGACAGAGATTAGAACCAGGAGAGTGAGGCCATGAGAAAAATGAGATAAGGATAAGAGAAAGATGATGACGATGAGCAGAAGGAGAACACGGCAGAGATGAAATGAATGAGAAAAAATGAGAATGAGGCAGAGGTGACTGCACAGATGAGAATGAGGAGAAAGAGAACAGTGCAAAGATGAGATGAGGGTAAGGTAGAGATGAGAATTACGATGAGGAAAAACTAAGAATGAGAAGAAAAAAAGGGCGAAGCAGAGATGGGAACGAGAAGAAAAAGGACAGACGAATGAGAATGAGAGAAAAAGGACGAGGCAGAGATGAGAATGAGGAGAAAAAGGACAAGGCAGAGATAAGAATGAGAAAAAGGACGAGGCAGAGATGAGAACGAGGAGAAAAAGGACAAGGACGGATGAGAATGAGAAAAAGGACAAGGCAGAGATAAAAATGAGAAAAAGGACAAGGCAGAGATAAGAATGAGAAAAAGGATGAGGCAGAGATGAGAATGAGTAGAAAAAGAACAAGGACAAGATGAGAATGAGGAGAAAAAGGACAATGAAGAAATGAGGAGAAAAAACGACAATGAAGAAATGAAAATGAGGAGAAAAATGGTGAGTTTTTATTATACTCCCTGTTTGACTAGTATACTTACCATGTCAGACCATAGCATTCTACGGCAGTTAGTCAGCTCTGCCAGGTTGAATTTTTTGTGGCTAATGCAGTAATAAGAAGTCACATGACGCCCACCCTACTTCTGCCATAGGAAGAAAGCCGGTGGCAGCTTCCTGGTCCTCATTCAGCGAGGTCTGCACGCAAGGTAACCCCGAGAACCTTGGCGCTAGAGGGGAAGGTAGGGTGGACATTAGAGTCTGACATGGTAAGTATACTAGCCAAACAGCGAGTATAATACAAACTCCCCATTTTGGTGTCATATACTATACCACGTCAGACCATAGCAGAATTTAAAGGAATTGGAGGAGGACTGAGTGCCCTAGTGGTTCTTGAGGTTAACTGATATAGCTGCATTAGCCGCCACAAAGGAGATCCCTTAGAACCATCAGCCTTGACATGCGGATATCCCTTAAATAAAAGTTTATAAAGGGATTTTCTAAACACCAGTAGGCTGCCTCCAGTAGATGGCGCAAGTGGACAGAGTGCTGGAACGCTGCGGAGTGGCCAGCGCTTTGACCTCATGGGCCCGGGAGAATGGACGGGGAGATGCTCGTATGCCTGGGTGTAGGCAGATCTCACAGTCTTGGAGAGGCACCTAGAGATAGTGCCAGCCAAGATGTCTTTCCTTATTATTGGGGTTGATAGAAATAAGGAAATGTCTCTGGGAGGGAACGCCTGGGGCGCGAGAGTTCCCAGTAGTGTCTCAGACACCTAGAAGGGCACAGGTCCATGTGTCTCCCCCGCTGTCCCCCCTTCCTAGGATATCCGCCAGTGAACGGATGACGAGGGAGGGCGAGAAGTGCCCAGTTCCTGATTCTTAGCTAAGAATTTGGGAAGAAACGTTTGAGAGACAGAGCCGTCCCTGTGGAAGGCAATGTCTCCGGGGTGCCCGCTGAGAGCATGAATCTCACTTCGCCTTCTGGCCGAAGCCAGGGCGAGGAGAAATGCAGTCTTCAGGGAAGAAGGTCAAAGGGAGGGTGGCGATAGGCTCGAAAGGGGTTTGCTGAGTGTCCAGGACAATAAGGAGGTCCCAAGGGGGGTGCACCTAGGGGACTGGGACTCATGTAGAGCCATCCCCCTAGAGATCTATCTGAGAAGGAAGTCATTCTCAGGAGGGTCCGCCGAGTTGGCGAATAGTGTGTGAAGCACAGGAGACCCATCTCTCCCATTGGTAATTGTAGAGGGACTCAGTGCTGGCCCTGCGTGAGGCCACTGCTGGGTCCTGTAGGTCCTGCGAGGCCCCCGCCCCAGTGACAATGTTTAGGATGGACTGGGATCTGTCCGTCTGGCAGGTAGAGGCAGGTGCTAGCAGTTGGGCTGGCACAGAAGCCAGGCGTGAAAGCCGAGCAGCTGGGGGTTGCAGTGAGGGCAACCTGAGCAGGGTTGCCTGAGCATGTCCCACCGAGTGTTCAACTGGAGGGGGGAACATGGGTGAGGGACTTGAGGTCCGAAAATCAGGACAGTGTCGGCCACCATGGGGTTATGAGGATGAGCCTGGGTCTTTCCAGCCTCGCCTTCTTGATCACCTTGTGGAGGATTGGGAAGGGGAGAAAGGCGTATGCTATGAGGCCTGACCAGGGAAGGGAGAGAACGTGGGAAGAACCAATGTTCCCACACCGAGGTTGAGTAGCCTGCTGAGAGTCCATTCCGTGTGAAGAGGGACCTGGACCGGCTGAGGGAGTCCGCCAGGATATTGCGGGTCCCCGCTATGTGTCCTGCGGGGAGGGCAATTCCCCGTGCGTGACACCAGTGGAGGAGAGCCTCTGTCTGGAGGGAGAGGCTGATGGAGTGAGTCACCACCACCACCACCCACCCCCCCTTTATGACATAGCAAGACACCAAAGTTTTGTCCTTAAGCAGGAGAAACAGCCGGTGCGAGACCTGGGGTTGGAAGCAGAGGAGGGCAAGCCTGACCGTTACCAATTCCAGGACGCTGATGTGGAGACGGGCAGTCTGTGTGTCCCACACTCCCGAGGCATGAAGGTTCTCCAAGTGGGCACCCCTGCCCAAGTTAGAGGAGTCTGTGTAGAGTTCCAGGGGCTGGGTTGGGAGGGAGATGGGAATCCCGGGGGTCAGTGTGGAGGAGTTGAGCCACTCTACCGTAGCCCATTGGAACCAAGGCCCAAGGGGAATGGTCTGATCCCAGTGGTCGGAGGTCTGAGACCAACGATGACAGAACTCCCTTTGGGGTTGGCGTTTGGGGACCCAGCCCAGGAGAAAGAGGGACAAGAGGGACTCACCATCCCCAGGAGGGAGGTTAGGGTTCTGGCCGGGTTGAGTTCGCACTTGTTGGGGTTGGTGACAAACCCTTGTGTGGAACAGATGCGCAGAAGATGATTTGTGTGGGATGGTACTGGGCCGGAGGGAGCCAGGACAAGCCAGTCATCCAGGTACACCAGGAGGCGAGTGTCCTCCTGTCTGGCCAGGGAGGCCATCTCCTTGACAAGGGGGTGCCAGGGACAGGCTGAAGGGGGGTGCCCTGAACTGGAACACCTGACCCTGCCAGATGAACCGCAGGTATCGTCTGTGGGATAGGTGTAAGGGATCTGAAAGTAAGCGTCCTTCAGATCTATTGAGGCAGCCCAATCATCCTCCCGAGGGTTTGGGGACCGCAAAGAGGTGGGAGTAAAACCCCGGGTTGGGATGGAAGATCTCTATGATGGCCCTTATCTGGAGGAGTTCTTCGACTTCTCGGCGAAGCGCCTCCGCTTGTCCCTGGGAGGGTTCGCTGGAGGAGAGGGATGGGCATGAGAGGGGAGCGTCCGTGGGCCCAAGGCAGGTGGAACCCCTCCTGTAACACCGCTACTATCCATGGGCTGAGGCCCATACGTCTCCAGCTAGGGTTCTGCCTGTCGCCCATAGGTGAGTCTGCCAGTTACCTCGGGGCCATGCCTGTTGGCCGAACCGAAAATTCTGCTGGGGGAGTTTCGGCTTCAGCCTGTAGGAGGTATTAGGGAGCTTGGCGGCCGAGCGGCGCGAGTTGGAACGAAAGGAGGGTCTAGCAGGGCAAGGCTGACGAGTGGCCCTGGCCGCAAAGATTCTGCCTGCTTGCATTCTTCGACTGAGTGGGAAATGACAGCAGTTGAACAGTCACTGAAGAGCGACTGTTCCTGACCCGGGATGCACCGCAAGGCCGCCTTAAGCGCTGGGGTGAGATTAGCCTGTGGCAGCACGGCATCTCTACAGGCCAGTAGGCAATTGTATTGGCTCCTGGCTGTGCTGTCCGCCGCAGCCGAAAGGTGATGTGACATCTTGTTGATCAGGAAACGCATCAGGAGGTCGCCAAACAAGCGAGATTCTGTCTCCTGGTGGGTCTCAGAATCATGTGCATCTGAGGACACTGAGACAGCGCCGTCCTCCTCCAGCCAGAGCTCTTCCACCCGCTGCAAAGGCATGTCGAGGAAGATATGTGTAGCAGTGATGAGCAGGATCCCCAATCTGGCTATACGGTCCCGCTCTGCCAGGTTCTTGATAGAGATCGGGCGGAGGTAGGGGGGCCAGGTGGGGAATAAGCTGGCAGTCTGCCGGGGAAATGGTGATTTCCCTGGTCATTGGATTGTCGGAGCACAGGGAGAGATGTGGGCCTGCCAGGGGTCCCTGAGGAAGGTGCCTACCGGGACCACGTTTGGGGCCAAGAGGATTCAATCCCTAGTGGAGGGACGGCCTGTGCACCCCTGGCTAGAGTTGCCAGACTCTCCCAAATGGAGGTAAGTGTCTGAGATACGATGAATTTTTGGGCGAGGTCGCTGGGCTGGTTGGGGGGGGGGGGGGGGGGGGGGGAGGGGGGGGGGGGGGGCAGCGTACCTAGTGAAGAAAATATCTTGTCAGAGGGTGGGAGCTCCCATCCGACAGTTCTGGGCACCATCGCTCAAGGATGGACACGTCACCAGATGAGAACTCGTCTACCTCATCCTCAGACTCTGGGGATCGGGTACCTGGAGAGGTTGCGCTGAACCTTCTGCAGGAGGCAACAGCAGGGGTGCGTGGGGGTCCCGTCCTAGCTGGGTAGGGGGGGCAATGCGAGGGTGGGTCCCTAGTGGCTCCATAATTGGCGGCAGACAAGGGGGTAAGCCGATCGGACAGCGCCTGAGAGAGACCGAGGTCGATCCAGCTGAGGCGGCTGGATGCCACATACGACCATGGAGCTGGTCATGAGTAAGCCACTGGTCCCTCTCAGGGGCATACCAGTCCCTGAGGAAATTGGCGGGCTGTGGCGGCCCTGGGGCAGGATTTCCCTGAGGGCCAGGGTAACCTGAGACACCGGGGGGGTCGAGATAGCGCGGTCTGTTGTACCCGCCCCAGAGAGTGCACTGCCTCATACACCTCCCTGGTGGGATCCATGTAGGCCCCCTGTGTAACAGGGGGAGTGGTGGGGGGCACGGCAACCAAGCCCCCTACCCCCATGTACGCGGATTGGGATGGCTGCAGTGACGTGGCCACCCCCTGGTTGGGATCAAACAGGTTACCCGTGGTCCCGCTGGTCGATCAATCTCCCGCTCCCCAACGACCTGCACCCCTAGGGGAAAGTACGGCAGTCGATCAGGGTGGGTCGACCCACCGGGTCTGAGCGGCACAGATCCGAACAAAGCGATGCCTGTGGCTGAGACCCGGAGTTATGGTCATCTGGGGGTCCCACAAGACTGGCCATAAGTCCGCCACGGACCGGAGTAGAGACGCTCCTCGTGCAGGAGTGGTGGCTGCACTGCACACGGTGGGGGAGAGCATCATGAGCCTGCGTGCTATTAGTGGGGGGAAGACTAGTGGCACAGGGTTCATGCAGGCGAGTGATGGGCGGTGATTGCGAACGCATCCCCTCACCCGTGCTGGTCCGCGCCTCGGCAAAATTCCCCGGGGGCCGAGGGTCGCATGATGCAGCATGATAGTAAGAGGTTTCACCGTGCGTCTGAAGGTAAGAAGGCAAGCTGGCAGGTAAACAGGAAGAATTTGATCAGAATTTTGAAACGGGCTTGCCCTTTAGGGGAGCCATGCCCTTAGTTTTTCAGGATATTAAAAGGCTTTTAGAAAAGGTAGCGCTTGCGTTTTGGCCTTCGGATGCAGTGATCATGTGTCCGCTGGTCAGGTAGAGGAGGTATCAAACTGATGGTCGCGTGTCCCCTCCACGGAACCCCCCCCTCTACACCGGCCATACGTTCTTCTGTAGCAAGAACGGATTGCTCTGAGGAATCAGCACGTGGGTCCTCCGGGACAATGAGTGACTTCTGAACTGCGAAGTGGCTCAACCCGTCATTGCCCTTCACCATGTTGGGCTACGGTGGCAGGGTAAACATGGAGCACACGACCACAAAGTGGAGACAAGTGGGTCAGTCAAGGGATCGTAAATAAACTCGATCGACCTTGTGCTACAGAACTGATAAAATCAGCAGTGATAATACTCGATCGAGAGATCGTAAAGAGCTTGACAGGAGGAATAGGGGATCGAGAAATCGAATGGAAAACTCGATCTACCCATACCCGTACCACTAATAATGTGTACTGCTAGGTCGAAAGAAACTCGATCGACCTGTACTAGCACAATGATCACAAGAATGAGGTGAACGAGAAACCTTCGTACCACTAAATCCAGATACGATGCATGTGGATGACCACGAAGGTGAGGCAAGATGGCGGAAAAGACGACTGGCGAGGAAAGAAAGATGGCGGTCGGAACAACCGGCGAGTGTTCGATCGTCGAAGTTGATTTACCGGGAAAGAGCGCGAGAGAAGAGAAAACTAACGCGCAGAAACAGCAGAGAACCGGTAAAAGGGAATGGATGAGCAGGGGATGCATTCCCACCAGGAGGGGACGTGTTCCAACACCGACGAGTAAGTGCCAAACCAGGTGCGACGGCCTGCGGTGAGGCAATTAACCTCCGAACTGCCAAACCAAGTGCAAACCAGGTGCGACTGAAGGTGGACACCATGCGGTGAGGCAATATGGCGGAAACGCCAACCGGCGTGTAACAATCAAAGATGGCAGATCGATTGACTGGTGAGGGTTCGATCGCCGAAAGTGACAAGCAATGGAGCATGACAGTAAAATAAACTAACGAGCAGCAGTTATACTGAAGCGAGGACGAAAGGCGACTAGGAGGAGAATTTAGGATAAGGGAGCTTGTTTATTCTCTGTAATATGGGGTCGAGAGCGATCATGACGAGCGTGAAATAAAATAGAAACACGCCTACTGTAAGCCTCACACGGCATGTGTACCCAGGGTTTAGCAAAAACCACAGCTGAACAAGTAAAGAAGCAAACACACAAGCAATCTTTACACAAAGGAGAAGTATAGGTGAGACAGAGCACAAGACTTATCTTGCTTAGGCTGCAGGCCGAAGATGAATGAGGAACAGAAAGCGGCCACCAGCTTTCTTCCTATGGCGGAAGTAGGGTGGGCATCTCATGACTTTTTATTACTGCATTAGCCACAAAAAATTCGGCCTGGCAGAGCTGACTAACTTCCGTAGAATGCTATGGTCTGACATGGTATAGTATATGACGCCAAAAGGACAATGAAGACACGAAAATGAGGAGAAAAGGAAAATGAAGAAATGAAAAACGAGGAGTAAAAGGACAATAAAGCAATGAAAATGAGGCGAAAAAGGACAATGAAAAAATGAAAATGAGGCAAAAAAAAAGGACAATGAAGAAATGAAAATGAGGAGCAAAAGGACAATGAAGACATGAAAATGAGGAGAAAAAGGACAATGAAGACATGAAAATGAGGAGGAAAAGGACAATGAAGACATGAAATGAGGCAAAAAAAGGACAATGAAGACATGAAAATGAGGAGAAAAAGGACAATGAAGACATGAAAATGAGGAGAAAAAGGACAATGAAGACATGAAAATGAGGAGGAAAAGGACAATGAAGAAATGAAAATGAGAATAAAAAAGGACAAGGCAGAGATGAGAATGAGGAGAAAAAGGGCAATGAATGAAAATGAGGAGAAAAAGGACAAGGCAGTGATAAGAATGATGAGAAAAAGGACCAGGCAGACATGAGAATGAGGAGGAAAAAAGGGCAATGAAGAAATGAAAATGAGAAAAAAGACAAGGCAAAGATGAGACTGATGAGCATGAAGATATGGCAGGATTAGCTTGTCTACAGAACTAACCAGTAAACACATTCAAACGGAAAACTGGATAAGAATCACATGATCCTAATAATACAAACAAATCAGTACACAAGAAACCAGCAAAGAAACAAGACTCATTAAACAGGAAACAACAATGAGACTCTCAGTAGGAACAAGCGTGGACACCTGGTTTTTGCCGGCGTGCTCGATGACCTTTTCGTACACAATGTCATTCATGAGCTGGAAGCGCTTCACGGCCTTCTTTTCCGTGATGCCGATGAACTGCTGCTCCAGGGGCACAGGGCGGAAGCTGTTGTCGAAGAAGTACAGCCCTTCCTTGGGGTCCACCCTCAGGAAGGCCGCCACGTCCTCATAGTTGGGCAGCGTGGCGCTCAGACCCACCAGGCGGATGTCTTCCTGTGTGGTCTCAATGTTCCGAATGGCCCTGTGTGCACATAGGATATTGGTAACATCCTGCATCACATTAACAACCAGCCAATCGCCACGGTAACTTCATTTGCTTACCTACACTGACACAGCGCTAGTTTCTAAGACAACATCCTGCGTCACTAACAACCAGCCAATCGCCATAACGGTAACTTCATTTGCTCACCTACACCAACACAGGGCTAAATATGTTCCACTGAGAATCAAACATGCTGGAACTGAAAACTCACAAAACTGCCACTCTATCTGTGATCACACTGCAGGAACTGAAAACTCCCAATCTCTGCCATTCTATCTGTGATCACTCTGGGAATTTAGCACAGCGGTCCCAGCACCGGACTACCCAGCTCCGTTACTCATCAACCTGGACAGATCTGGTCGAAGAGAAACCAGTGACAACACATGATATAGGACTTTTTCAGTTCCAGTGCCAGAATGATCAACATGCTGATTGTGGGCCCTGGGGATAGAATAACACTTAAGAAGAACTCAAGAAGACACTAACCTCGGGTTCCAGGATGAGCTTACTTTTTACCTAGATGTATAACAATCGACAGGAAACTCAAACTTTCCTCATTTTCCACAATGTCACGAGTCTGGTTTTGCTCACTGGTTGAAAAGGATGATTTAGGGCAGGTTTTGAGTCAGAGTCTGGTTTTTTGCTCGTTGGTTGAAGAGGAAAATATGATTTGGGGCAGGTTTTGAGTTAGAGTCTGGTTTTGCTCGATGGTTGTTGAGGAAAATATGTTTTGGGGCAGGTTTTGAGTCAGAGTCTGGTTTTGCTCGTTGGTTGTAGAGGAAAATATGGTTTGGGGGCATGTTTTTCCCTGTGGTAGCTGGCTCAGGTCGCAGACCACTGAAGATTCGCTGACAACTGAATGCAGTGCCATCTTTTTCAAAAAGGAAGAGCAGATGTCTTTACAGCAGTCTCTGAACCAAAAGAAAGAGCAGATGTCTTTACAGCAGTCTTAGAACCAGAGGGACCAGGGATGTCTTTACAGCAGTCTCAGAACCAAAAGAAAGAGCAGATGTCTCTACAGCAGTCTCAGAACCAAAAGGAACAGCGGATGTCTTTACAGCAGTCTCAGAACCAAAAGAAAGAGCAGATGTCTTTACAGCAGTCTCAGAACCAAAAGGAACAGCGGATGTCTTTACAGCAGTCTCTGAACCAAAAGAAAGAGCAGATGTCTTTACAGCAGTCTCAGAACCAAAAGGAACAGCGGATGGATGTCTTTACAGCAGTCTCTGAACCAAAAGAAAGAGCAGATGTCTTTACAGCAGTCTCAGAACCAAAAGGAACAGCGGATGTCTTTACAGCAGTCTCTGAACCAAAAGAAAGAGCAGATGTCTTTACAGCAGTCTCTGAAACCAAAAGAAAGAGCAGATGTCTTTACAGCAGTCTCAGAACCAAAAGGAAGAGCGGATGTCTTTACACAGGGTTCCCACTTCCTCACAGGAAAAAAAGTGTTTTTCAAGGGTTTCTCAAAGGGATATTTCAATTTTTAAGGTGTGTCTTTACAGCAGTCTCTGAACCAAAAGAAAGAGTGTGTGCCTTTACAGCAGTCTCTGAACCAAAAGGAACAGCGGATGTCTTTACAGAAGTCTCTGAACCAAAAGGAAGAGCGGGTGCCTTTACAGCTGTCTTTACAGCAGTCTCTGAACCAAAAGGATCAGCGGATGTCTTTACAGAAGTCTCTGAACCAAAAGGAAGAGTGGGTGCCTTTACAGCTGTCTTTACAGCAGTCTCTGAACCAAAAGGAAGAGCGGGTGTCTTTACAGCAGTCTCTGAACCAAAAGAGTATGATGCAGTCATAATGTGACATAACTCTGAGATTAAAAACAGCAACTTTGTAGAAGACGGAGGTGAAATTCAATCCGACTATGATGCATATGCTAACTGAAAATTAATATACAAATTCTTTTTCATTCTGACACAACTTTGCAGTTATTTTCACTGCCAGTCACAGCAAAATAAACCTGTCACAGGGACCGGCGCCTCAAATAAAATTTCAGTATTCTACTTTTGCAAACAATATTTTACAGATAATTAACAGTTAACTTGAACACAGTATCCCTGGCTCTTTCATACTATGCGCACACACACACACACACACACACACACACACACACACACACACAGAGAGAGAGAGAGAGAGAGAGAGAGAGAGAGAGAGAGAACTGAAGTAAAAAAAAGCAAACAAGCAATGTAAACAAATATACCAATATTTCGAGGGCTGCTCTTTTTCCAAGGACGACAGACAGTGTAATCACGTCAAAAGTGAAGTGACATCAGTAGGTCGATGCTAAAAGAAAACTTGCGTCATACAGTAATGTCATCACCAAGTGATGCAAAGTCTAAAACACCATCCTGTTATTATTTTGTCACTCCCCCCCCCACCAGTATACTTACAGTTCCCTCCTCCCCCTGTTATTTTTTTTTCTCTCTCTCTCTCTCTCTCTTCAGGTTTTCATTTTGTTAGTTGTACCAGAGGGGAACAACTGAGTCACTATTAAATGCAAGGAACTCAGTGCATGTAACTAATAATTAGTCATGTGTGTTCAGGCCTTGTGGGTGCTTTGTTTGTAGTTTACGGATCCAGAATTTTTCCATGAAGTCTCTATGAAAGTCACTGTCTATGTGCTGCTGTTTTTCAATTGGCATACAACGCATGTCTTGAGGTGAGTGGTTGTGCATGCTGAAATGATGTGTGACGTGGGTGCCTGTATTGTTCTGGATGTGTGACCTATGTAAGTAGAAGCGTTGTTCGAGCGAGTTGCGTGTTTCTCCTACGTATTGAGCTCCATTGCATTTGGTGCGGTAGAGCAGGTACACGATGTTTCTTGTGCTGCAGGACATCTCATGGCGAATGGTGAATGTCTCGCCAATAACATCACCGGTGAACTGACGTGACTCTACTACATGCTCCTAACTGATGACACAGCATTTTCTGGTACATCTGTGGCTTCCAGGGTTGTCAGTGAAGGGCTCTTGTGGAAGAAGCATGGAAGGCAGCAGGATGTTTCGTAGACTAGTTGAATTTCTTTCTCCTACTATGGGGAGCTCTGGCATGGCTTGTCTCACCCTGTTGCTTTCATGTAAGGCTGGTTGCTGATGTTGCAGCCACTGACATAGAGGAGAGTTGGCAGGGTTGTGAGTGATGATGAACGAGACCCTCTTCTTGGGAGGTTGGGGCCTGTATTCAAGGGTCTCATTACGTGGGATGCTGCTGACTCTTTCAATGGCTTTCTGGATGGTGTAGGTACTGTACCCTCTACACTGAAAGTGCTTGGCGATCTCTTGGCAACAAAGGGTGAAGGTTTCATCCGTCGAGCATAACCTGTGAGTGCGTAGCATCTGGCTGAATGGCATGTTGTTTTTGCATACCTTGGGATGACAAGATGAAGCATGTAGGTATGCATGGGCTTCTGTTGGTTTTGACAAAAGATCTGTATGGAGAAAGCCTTCCTTAAGATACAGAGGGGGAGAGAGAGAGAGAGACACACACACACACACACACACACACACACACACACACACATATATATACACATATACAAAGCACTACATACCTGAGTGTGATTTTATTGCTAAAATCTGAATTCACTGAACTTAATGCTGATCAACATCTTTAAAACGTAGTGACTATAACCATTCTATGTTACTGATCTGTGGCATGATAGCTCTTATGGTGAACAGCTCTTGGCAGCAGGGCCAAGGATTCAAAGTGACAGAAGGCTTACCGTGCAACCAGGGCTTCCAGCACCGGCCCCCGATCGTCATGCAGGAGATGGATCTCATCCTGTTCAACACACAATCCATGTCAGTCATGGCGACATGTGATCAATGTGTCCATACAGTACACTGGACCACATCAACATGGGGAGTTTGTATTATACTCCCCCTGTTGGCTAGCATACTTTATCATTTCAGACCATAGCATCTACGGCAGTTACTTAGCTCTGCCAGGTTGAATTTTTGTGGCTAATGCAGTAATAAGACTGTCACGTGATGCCCACCCTACTTCTGCCATAGGAAGAAAGCCGGTGGCCACTTCCTGTTCCTCATTCATCGAGGCCTGTGCGCAAGGTAACCCCGAGAACCTTGGCGCTAGAGGGGAAGGTAGGGCAGGCATTAGAGTCTGACATGGTAAGTATACTAGCTAAACAGGGAGAATAATACAAACTCCCCATTTTTGTGTCATATACTATATCATGTCAGACATAGCAGAATTTAAGGAATTGGAGGAGGGCCGAGTGCCCTAATGGTTCTTGGGGTTAGAGGGCAGAACCGATATAGCTACATTAGCCGCCACAAAAGAGATCCCTCTAGAACCATCAGCCCTGGTCATGCGGATATCCCTTAAATAAAAGTTTATGAAGGGATTTTCCAAATGCCAGTAGGCTGCCTCCAGTAGATGGCGCAAGGGGACTGAGTGCTGGAATGCTGCGGAAGTGGGCCAGTGCTCTGACCTCATGAGCCCAAGAACATAAGACGGGGATATCCTGTATGCCTGGGCGTAGGCAGATCTCACCGTCTTGGAAAGCCACCTAGAGAAAGTGCCAGCCAAGATGTCTTAGTTATTACTGGGGTTGACAAAAATGAGGAGACGTCTCTGGGAGGAACGCTTGGGGCGCGAGCGTTCCCAGCAGTATCTCAGCTACCTTGAAGGGCACAGATCCTTGTCCTTTGCCCTCTTCCCAAGATATCCGCCAGTGAGCGGATGATGAGGGAGGGAAAGGCTGTGCCTTGTTCCTGATTCTAAGCTAAGAATTCGGGAAGAAACTTCAGAGAGACAGAGCCGTCCCTATGGAAGGCAATGTCTCTAGGGTCCCCACTGAGGGCATGAATTTTTCAGTGCCTTCTGGCCGAAGCCATGGCGAGCGGAAATGTGGTCTTCAGAGAAAGAAAGTCAAAAGGAAGGGTGGCGACAGGCTCGAAAGGGGGTTTTCTGAGAGCATCAAGGACAATAAAGAGTCTCAAAGGGATGTTCTTTCCGAAGCAACTGGCGACTGTCGATTGGAATGGGTCGACCGCCGGGGGTCTGAGTGACACAGGTCCGGGCGTAGCAGTGCCTGCAGCTGAGACCCGGAGTTATGGCCAGTTTGGGGTCCCAGGGACTGACCATAAGTCCGCCACCGGAGTACAGACGCTCCTCGTGCAGTAGTGATGGCTGCACTTGTGCACGGTGGGGGGGAGAGCGTCATGAGCCTGTGTGCTATTAGTGGGGAGGAAGGCTAATGGCACAAGGCTAATATAGGCGAGTGACGGTCAGTGATTCCGGGCGCATCCCGTCACCCATGCTGGTCCGCGCCTCAGCAAAATTCCCCGGGGGCTGAGGGTCACGTGACTCAGCATGATAGTAGAGGTCTCACCCTGTGTCGGAAGGGAAGAAGGCAAGCTGGCAGGTAGTGTGGGAGAGGGAGAATTCGGCAAAAAATTCTTAAAACAGGCTTCCCTTTTACGGGAGCCTTGCCTTGAATTTCCTGGGATATTAAAGGAAAGGCAATTGGAACTGGTGGCAGCTTGCCTTTTGGCCTTCGGATGCAGTGATCGTGTGTCCGCCGGTCGGGTAGAGGAGGTATCAAAAACTGACGGTCGCACATCCCCTCCGCGCAACCCCCCTCTACACCGGCCGTACGTTCTTCCGAAGCAAGAACGGATTGCTCCAAGGAATCGGCACACAGGTTCTCCAGGGCAATGAGCGACTTCTGAACGGCGAAGTGGCTTGACCCATCGGTGCCCTTCACCATGTTGGGCTACGGTGGCAGAGCAAAACACGGGAGCACACGACCACAAAGTGGAGACAAAGTCGGTCAGTCGAGAGATCATAAAGAAACTCGACCGACCTTGTACACAGCACTGATAATTCGAGATCGAGAGATCGTAAAGAAACTCAATCGACAGTAATAGGGGATCGAGAAATCGAATGGAAAACTCGATCAACCTATACTAGTAACGATAATAATACAAAGTGCTAGACTGAGAGATTGAGAGATTGAGAGAAACTCGATCGATCTGTACTAGTACAATGAAAATAAAGTGCTAATAAGAGTGGAGGGGAAACCTGCGTACCACTAAACCCAGGTACGACGTACATGGATGACCACGAGGTGAGGCAAGATGGTGGAAGAGACGACGGTGAGGAGAGAACAAGATGGCGCCCAAAAGACCAGTGAGTGTTAGATTGCCGAAGTGAATTTACTGGGAGGAGCGCGAGAGTGAATAAACTAACGCGCAGAGAAGGGAGACTGAATGGGAACTGGTAGAAAAGAAAGGATGAGCTGTGGATGCGTTTTTCCACAGGAGGGGACGCATTCCTACACCGTAGTAAGTACCGAATTTGAGAAATGGCACTGAAAAACAAAGGAACGAGAGCAATCACGACGAGTGTGAAAATAAAATAAAGCACGCCAACCGTAAGCCTCACACGGCAATAGTACCCAGGGTTTAGTGCAAGCCACAACTGAACAAGTAAAGAAGCAAACACACAAGCAATCTTTACACAAACAGGAAGTATAGGCGCGAGACAGAGCACAAGACTTATTTTGCTTAGGCTGCAGGCCAAAGATGAAATGAGGAACAGGAAACAGTCACCGGCTTTCTTCCTATGGCAGAAGTAGGGTGGGCGTCACGTGACAGTCTTATTACTGCATTAGCCACAAAAATTCGGCCTGGCAGAGCTAACTAACTGCCGTTGAATGCTATGGTCTAACATGGTATAGTACATGACACCAAAACGAGTGCCACAGGTGATTACTGTGCTGACACAACTGTACACAGGGTCACATTTACACTTGTTATTGCTACATACAGCATCAATAGTCATCGCTACATTTGCTAACCTGTCATCAACCAAAGAGTAAACAGCATGTGCCTGAACACATGACATGTTAATTTTTCACATGCTTGAAGACCAAATGCTAATGTTTAAGATGTACAGAAACTGAACTTGGTTTCCTGCGTATAAAAGACGCATCAGAATGAACCACAAAGACAATGACTCTGCCTGGGAATCCTATGGGAAAGTGGACCCTCACATCTACTTGGAATAATGTTGCTGTTGTGTTGTTTTTTTTTTGCTTGCTTGTTTGTTGGGTTTTTTTTTTTGCGATTTCTTCTCAGAAGCTTCAAGCTCCCTTCTTCCTCAAAGCTCAAACCAACCACTTGTCGTCTGCTGTCTGTCCACAACTACCTGACCTTCCTGACCCCTGACCCCCCCACCTCTCCCCCCCCACCCTAACATCTCCAACCAACCACTTGCCATCTGCTGTATTCCACAACTACCTGGACCTTCCTGACCCCTTGACACACCCCTCCCCACCTCTCCACCCCATCCCCAAAGCTCCAACCAACCACTTGCCATCTGCTGTCTGTCCACAACTACCAGACCTTCCTGACCCCTGACCCCCCCACCCTCCCCCCAACCCTCACAGCTCCAACCAACCACTTGCCATCTGCTGTCTGTCCACAACTACCAGACCTTCCTGACCCCTGACCCCCCACCTCTCCTCCGTCCCCTCAAAGCTCCAACCAACCACTTGCCGTCTGCTGTCTGTCCACAACTACCGGATCTTCCTGACCCCTGACCCCCCCCCCCCCCTCCCCCCACCCATGGAGGCAACCCTACTCACAAAGATCATCAGCTTGACAAGCTGAGTGTAAGTCCTCTCTCCCCCCTTGCGCGTGATGATGTCCCACTTCTCCGGGGGTGCACACGATGATCTGGGTCTCCTGGACCTGCTCTCGGGTCAGCTGGTGGTCGCCCGTCAGCTCCGCCACCTTGATGCCATAGGACTGCAGTCTCTGTGTACACATAGCAATAACATGATGCCATAGGAGGACTGCAGTCTCTGTGTACACATAGCAATAGCATGATGCCATAGGACTGCAGTCTCTGTGTACACATAGCAATAACATGATGCCATATGACTGCAGTCTCTGTGTACACACAGCAATAACATGATGCCATAGGGACTGCAGTCTCTGTGTAGACAGCACACATAGCAATAACATGATGCCATAGGACTGCAGTCTCTGTGTACACATAGCAATAACATGATGCCATAGGACTGCAGTCTCTGTGTAGACAGCACACCTAGCAATAACATGATGCCATAGGACTGCAGTCTCAGTGTAGACAGCACACATAGCAATAACATGATGCCATAGGACTGCAGTCTCTGTGTAGACAGCACACATAGCAATAACATGATGCCATAGGACTGCAGTCTCTCTGTGTACACACAGCAATAACATGATGCCATAGGACTGCAGTCTCTGTGTAGACAGCACACATAGCAATAAACATGATGCCATAGGACTACAGTCTCTGTGTAGACAGCACACATAGCAATAACATGATGCCATAGGACTGCAGTCTCTGTGTAGACAGCACACACAGCATAGCATGAAGCCATAGGACTGCAGTCTCTGTGTAGACAGCACACATAGCAATAACATGATGCCATAGGACTGTAGTCTCTGTGTGTAGACAGCACACATAGCAATAACATGATGCATAGGACTGCAGTCTCTGTGTAGACAGCACACATAGCAATAACATGAAGCCATAGGACTGCAGTCTCTGTGTACACCTAGCAATAACATGATGCCACAGGACTGCAGTCTCTGTGTACACCTAGCAATAACATGATGCCATAGGACTGCAGTCTCTCTGTGTACACATAGTAATAGCATGATGCTATAGGACTGCAGTCTCTGTGTACACATAGCAATAACATGATGCCATAGGACTGCAGTCTCTGTGTACACATAGCAATAACATGATGATGCCACAGGACTGCAGTCTCTGTGTACACATAGTAATAGCATGATGCTATAGGACTGCAGTCTCTGTGTACACATAGCAATAACATGATGCCATAGGACTGCAGTCTGTGTACACATAGTAATAGCATGATGCTATAGGACTGCAGTCTCTGTGTACAATAGCAATAACATGATGCCATAGGACTGCAGTCTCTGTGTACACATAGCAATAACATGATGCCACAGGACTGCAGTCTCTGTGTACACATGGCAATAACATGGTCAACTCTTTGTCATCTCGATGCCATAGGACTGCAGTCTCTGTGTAGACAGCACACCTAGCAATAACATGATGCCATAGGACTGCAGTCTCTGTGTAGACATAGCAATAACATGGTCAACTCTTTGTCATCTTGATGCCATAGGACTGCAGTCTCTGTGTAGACATAGCAATAACATGGTCAAACTCTTGTCATCTTGATGCCACAGGACTGCAGTCTCTGTGCAGACAGCACACATAGCAATAACGTGGTCAACTGTCATCTTGATGCTGTATGGCTGCAGTCTCTGTGTGATGCAAAATGACAATAACATGGTCAACTGTCATCTTGATGCTGTATGGCTGCAGCCTCTGTGTGATGCAAAATGACAATAACATGGTCAACTCTTCGTCATCTTGATCAGTGATACTTCTTACACACAAATGTGCGTCTCCAACACATGAACTTCCCATCTGACGCACACTGGAATTCAGGCCAGCGCATCACAGAAACGTACCAAAATTTGCCGTGACGCACTGATTTTCTCCTGCACGCATTACAACTCTGAGCAGCGCATCACGCAAAAAGGCTTTTGTCTTATCCACAACGATCAAAGTTAAAAACGTAAATTTCCTCGACGTTTTAGAGTGTTCTGAATCAATGAACACTTCTGTCTGCTGGTCATACATCATTTCATGTTTGAACCCATTTCTGATTCTGTCAGTCACTTGCAGCAGAAGTGCATATGCCTAAATGAATTACTCCCAAGCCACATCTGAGTATTTCTTTAAAGTCCCTTGAAAAAGATGAATTTCTTTCGCAGAGTGGTACCTGACAGTTGCTCCTTCCACCACTAGTGAGAGAGAGATGGAGTTGAATTTGATAACTAATCACTCTTTGCTCCTTCCACCTCTAGCGAGAGAGAGATGGAGGTGAATTTGATAAATAAGCACTCTTGAGTTCCCCTACAGGACGCCTGCTACTGATCACATCAGCTCACAGAAATAGTTTTTTTTTTTTACCACATGGATGACATTGTTTGGCACTGAAAGCTAAGACAAGCAATGTTGGGCATTCTTATGTGGAGCAGTCCATTACATGTTTGGGGGGGTGGTGGTTTTATGTCACAACCATGAGTCCAAAGTTCATGCTGTACCCTTTTTCTGTTGACACAACAGGCTGCTATCTTTGTAATTTGCGGCATACAACAAAATCAGAAAACTGCACACCGTCAGGGCAGAACATTTGTTCCACTGTGTAAATCAAGAAAGATGAATTTATAAATTCCACTGCCACAGAATCAAGAAACAAACAAAAAGCTACTGGGGAAAACAAAGGCCATAACTGGAAAACCAACCCAGCACAATGGACAGGTGGTGTCTGGATGTGCGCACATTTCTTTTACCTAGTCACCAATGGCAACAAAACAGCTGGCATGGCTAGTGTCTGGATGTGTGTACACTTATTTTACCTAGTCGCCCAATCAAAACAAACAGCTGGCATGGCTAGTGTCTGGATGTGTGTACCTTTCTTTTACCTAGTCGCCCAAATCAAAACAAACAGCTGGCATGCCACAAGTGCCTACAGAGGGTAAACTGTGTCAGCCTTTGTTTGAACAAACAAAGCCAGCAGAATGGGCCACAAAGACATTGGGTGGTAGTACAGCAGACTCACAGGGCACAGCCAAAGAAGAGTGACAGAAAAGAGGGAACTACCATCTCAGACTTCTGGATCCACTCGGTGCTGACAGAGCCCCTATCTCCCATGGGGATGACGCCAGTGTGAAAGGTCAATCCATGACCAATCACATTAGCACACCATAACAATGGGAGGGACTCACCAAAGTGAAGTTGCCCACCATCTCCTGCACCAGGGAACGCATGGGGGCAACGTAGATGATCTTGAAGTCATCCGTATTGATGGTGCCGTCCTCATTCACATGTTTGCCGATCTCATGCAGAATGCACAGCAATGCCACGTTGGTCTTACCCGCACCCCCTGCACACCACACACATACATACATGTAAATATATCTGTTAAATCTTTGATTAAAAAGTACTTACAGTGGGGACACACACTGTCCATCTCCATCAGCACAGTCCCCATTCCCATGACCCAGGTCAACAGTACTTACAGTGGATTTTAATCAAAGATTTAACAGATGCCGCTCCCAACCCGGTTGAGCACTTTTTTAAAGTATTGTTGGTTAGCAACACAATTACATGTAAATATATATATATATATATATATATATATATATATATATATATATATACACACACACACACACACACACACACACACATACATATATATAAATATATATATATATATTTATATACATATATACACCACACACACATATACATACATATAAATACACACACACACATACGCACACATATGCACACAAGAGAATACATACACACAGAAACATCCATTGATCTGTAATAACAACACATTGTTCCCCTCCATCAGTACACCCCGTTCCCATGACCCAGGTCAACAGTACTTACAGTGGGGACACACATTGTCCCTCTCCATCAGTACAGTCCCCATTCCCATGACCCAGGTCAACAGTACTTACAGTGGGGACACACATTGTCCCTCTCCATCAGTACCCCGTTCCCAAGACCCAGGTCAACAGTACTTACAGTGGGGACACACATTGTCCATCTCCATCAGCACAGTCCCCATTCCCATGACCCAGGTCAACAGTACTTACAATGGGGACACACATTGTCCCTCTCCATCAGTACACCCCGTTCCCATGACCCAGGTCAACAGTACTTACAGTGGGACACACACACACAACACATTGTCCATCTCCCTCAGAACAGTCCCCATTCCTATGACCCAGGTCAACAGTACTTACAGTGGGGACACACATTGTCCCTCTCCATCAGTACACCCCGTTCCCATGACCCAGGTCAACAGTACTTACAGTGGGGACACACATTGTCCATCTCCATCAGTACAGTCCCCATTCCCATGACCCAGGTCAACAGTACTTACAGTGGGGACACACATTGTCCCTCTCCATCAGTACACCCCGTTCCCATGACCCAGGTCAACAGTACTTACAGTGGGGACACACATTGTCCATCTCCATCAGCACAGTCCCCATTCCCATGACCCAGGTCAACAGTACTTACAGTGGGGACACACACAACACATTGTCCATCTCCATCAGTACAGTCCCCATTCCCATGACCCAGGTCAACAGTACTTACAGTGGGGACACACATTGTCCATCTCCATCAGCACAGTCCCCATTCCCATGACCCAGGTCAACAGTACTTACAGTGGGGACATACATTGTCCATCTCCCTCAGTACAGTCCCCATTCCCATGACCCAGGTCAACAGTACTTACAGTGGGGACACACATTGTCCATCTCCATCAGCACAGTCCCCATTCCCATGACCCAGGTCAACAGTACTTACAGTGGGGACACACATTGTCCATCTCCCTCAGCACAGTCCCCATTCCCATGACCCAGGTCAACAGTACTTACAGTGGGGGCACAGAGCAGCAGGTTGTTGTCAGTCTCCATGGCAGCCTTGAACAGCCGGCTCTGGATTCTGTTCAGACTCTTGAATCTGTCGAAGGCTGGCTGGGCATATTTGGGCAACCTGTCGATGGGGACCAGTGACTGCAACCAACCAATCAACCAGCTTGGGGTTACCAATCACAGTGTGTGCATGGTCAGTAGGTAGTGACAGAGAGACAGGAATGAAAAAACACATGTATATCAACTCTTGAAAAAAATTCAAGGGTTTTTCAAGGGTTTCTAAAGGGGATATTTTATTTTTAAGGGGCAAATTTAGCCGTACAATTGAAAAAAAAAAAAGAGTGAATAATAACCTTACACATGTAATCCAGCCATGATGATAAAGGTGATTACACTTCTATAGTCTTTTCCCACGCTCAATATCATATATATACAAAAAAATAAAAACTGAAGTCTTTATACAGAAATTGAGAAATCAGAAAATCAGAAAAAAAGAAATCTTTCAATCTGCTTTCCAGACCAGTATCTGACATGAATGTCCAGCTGCTTCTGTTTCAAGTCCTGTTTCAAAGATTCATTCAAAAAAAGCATGACATATTCATTAATTCTCTACCGGCTGCTGCAGCTGAGGCCTCCTCTCTAGCATATTTCAGGAGGGAGCTCAGCAAACTTTACTTTTAAAATACAGCCACTGTATGTGCTGTTGTGTGGAAGTGTGTGTGAATGGTTGGCGGCCTGGACTAGCCTAATGCTTGTTCTGGGCAGGATAGGGAGCAGGGTAACCCCTCTTGAAAAAAGGCGAATGTGGTTGCCTTCCTGCAGCTCCACACTTAACTGTTTTTTTTTTTCATTTCAAAATGGAGTGACTGATGGAGAATGAACCAAATTTAGAAAGAGAGGGGGTTAGTTACCGCCAAGGACATTGACAAACAAAGCACAGGACAAGACACAATGCAATTCAACCTCTTGGATCTTCTTCAGGAAAAAAAAAAAAAAAAAAAAAAAAAAAAAAAAAAAAAAAACATATTAACATTTAGGACAGTACAAAGAACGAAGAGTGACTTATCTGTCCATGTGGTAGGAAGAATGGCCGCCGCCAGACGGAAACGACAGAGGGGATTATGGGAGAGGAAAAAGGGGGGGGGGGGGGGGGGGGGGGGAGTGAAACGATGGGGTTGTGTTGCTGGTTTTAGTGGGGTGGTGTGATATATTTGTGGGTGTGTGTTAAGGTGGATTAATAATAATTCTAAGGGGGCAGGGGGGGGGGGATTTTTATATATATATATTTTTATTATGTATGTATATTTTTTTAAAAAATATATGATTATATATATAGAAGGGATAGTAATGATAATAATGATGATAGTGGTAGTGATTATGATAACTAGATGAATAAAATGAAAGTAACTTAATAAAAAAAAATAAGTGAATAAAATTGATATTTTTTTTTTTTTTTGTTTTTGTTTTGTGTGTGTGTGTGTGTGTGTGTGTGTGTGTGTGTGTGTAGGTAAGTGGTTGTGGGGCTAGCTGGTAGGTGTTGGGGGGAGGGGTGTGGTATGAATGCTGTCTTTTTGAACAAAGTAGGACGTTTTTTTTTTTTTTTTTCTTTTAACAAATGCGCACTTAAATGAGTCACTTAAAGTCTACGGAGACGACGTGACGATTGATTTGAAGATTCAGTCTGTGATTTCACTCTTTTTTCAGTTCTGACAGAAAAAAGGAGCAATGCCAAAAGTTGCAAGATATCTGCTTTTGGTTCCCCACACCGATAGTTCATCGCAATCGAGGAATATGGAAACATTGCTGCAAACAGTTTCGCGTTGTCTTCAGCAGATCGGAAACTGTTACGATTGTTGATGGCATGAATCGTCCACAACACTTCAGCTTTCAACACATCTGTCCCACTTGCTGTTATTGTGGATTGGTTGACGATTCTTACTAAGGATAGGGTCTGACCCGATCTGATGAATTTGATGATTGCCGAACGAAGTCCGTAAGACTACCAACCGGCCTACTCGCTTATCCAATTCCACGTATTTTTTTCCTCTTTCCATGATTTGCAACCGCCGATTCGCCTTTGTCCGAACATAAACGGTCTTTTTGCACACTTTTACAGAAAAACGCATGTTTGTTGTCTCTGCATTCAGTGATACAGCTTCGATATTCTTCCTTCTGTAGCCACAACGGATCAAATGCGTAATTTCCCTTCGGAACAGACGCAACAGTATCGGACTTCGACGAAGATGAGGGAGCATGGCGCCCTTTGTCGGAAGTCGAACTGCGCATGCGCAAACGATAACCGACTATTGAATTGCTTCCCTTTACTTGAAAAGCAGACGACACGCAACACGATTCGAGAGGCGAAAATCGATGTCCGAAGTCTCGTTCGCGTTTGTTCTCCGATTCGTCTTCAAACGTTACGGTCAGTTTTGGTCCGAAAAACGATTTTTTAAGGGGATTTCAAGGATATCTGCAGTTTTCAAGGGTTTTCAAGGCCTTTTTGACCCAGTTGAAATTTAAAGGGTTTTCAAGGGTCTTCAAGGGGCGTACAGCAAGCCCACCTGGGAAGAGAGTCGCTGAACTGACATGGGAACGACACTGAACAGCACCCCTAGTCTAGAGCCCTGCATCGAAGGCTACTGTCTCCATACTTCATGTCTCCAGGCTTAGTATGGAGATGAAAACATAGTCCCTGCTCTCCCCAAGATGTCAGGCAATAAGAATGCCCATATGAAGAAAAGACAGACCCAAACACAAATAAATGACCCATGCACAAAATCAGGAAATGAAGCAGTGATAATTCTTTCCTAAAAACTTAGGGGGTCAGACTCGGTACGAAAAGCTCACTTCCAAATTTTCGGAGGTCACAAAAATATTTAGGGTGTCACCATAAGTAACTGTCAAAAAATGTAGTGAACACACACACACACACACACACACACACACACACACGTGTGTGTGTGTGCAACAAATGCCAGAAATGATGATGCTAGCTGATCAGATCGCCCCAAAACTGAAGTCAGTGGGTGATCAGCGGAGAGGTAGGATAGGGAGGGGAGGGGGGGGGGTGCGGTTGCAACCGTTCCTTCACCAAGGAAAGTGAGAAAAACTGAACTATGTTTAGGTACAAGTCCTAGGTGAACGAAGGACAATTACTCTTTCAGCCTGGTTATGGAGGTGTGTTTAAACTACTTGCTCTCCCAATTTTTCTGCTTTCTTTTTTCTTTGGGCAGGCAGGGAGTGTGGAGGGGAGGTGAAGGGAGGGTCCTACTAATCTGGTGACACTCCAAGCCAAATGGGGATAAGGCATTTGATGGGACTGATAAGTAAGAGAAAAAAAATTCTTTTACACACACACACACACACACACGCACACATATGTAGTTCCTATCCTTTAAAAAAAAAAAAAAAAAAGCACCACTCAGTAATATGTAGGGGCACTAACCAAGAAATCTTTAAACTCAAAAAACAATCATCACCACTTTTAGAAAAAAAAACAAACTATTATTTCATGACTATCTTCAACTCTAACATACTATTATGGATTTTTTGACAGCTATGGTACAACACTCATAAACAACACTCAAAGCCAGCACTTCCATGTTTTTGCTTTTCTTTTCACCCCTGAAGTTAACAATGAGTGGAAAGACACTCCAAATGCAGCCCCCGTGCTTCACTCACCTCGTCATCATCAAAGGGCTTAGGCTTCAGAGCTGGCACGTGCACTTCTTCATAGCCTGTCAACAATGCACCATGTCTCACTTCAACTTGTGCAAGAAGCATTTCTAGATTTCCTAACAAGACAAAACAGACAACCAGGGAAAAAGTGTATGAGTGTGTCTGTGTGAGAGAGAGAGACTGTGGGTGTGGGTGTGGGTGTCTGACTGTGTGTGCATGTGTGACTATATGTGTGTATGTGTGTGTGAGAGAGAGAGAGAGAGACTGTGTGTGCGTGTGTGTGTGTGTGTGTGTGTGTGCGCACGCGTGTGTGTGTGTGATGCAGCTCTACAGGTGATGACACCTGGTTGTTTCCCTGTCTGGGTAAACGCTGACAACAGAAGGGAAAGAGTGTGCGTGTGCGTGTTTGTACGTGTAAGAGGGAGACAGAGAGAGAGAGAGAGAGAGAGAGAGAGAGAGAGAGAGAGATGCATCACTTAACAAGATGACACCTGGTTATTTCAACTTCCAATAAACACTGATATTAACAAACAAAGGAGGAAAGACAGGAGTGAGTGAGTGAGTGAGTGAGTGAGTGTGTGTGTGTGTGTGTGTGTGTGTGTGTGTGTGTGTGTGTGTGTGTGTGTGTGTGTGTGTGTCTGTGTGTCTGTATGTCTATGTGTGTCTATGTGTGTGTGTGTCTGTGTGTGAGTGTGAGTCTGTGTGTGTGTGTGTGTGTGTGTGTGTGTGAGTGTGTGTGTGTGTGTGTCCGTGTGTCTGTGTGTGTGTGAGACAGAGAGAGAGAGAGAAATGCAGCATAAAGGAGACAACAGTCAGGTCATTTCACCTTTGCAGTAAACACCCAACTAAACAGTCCACCAACTAGCCAAACCTCTACCTGACTTGCACAGAGGAGGCAACAAAGATGGAGAGTTTTTATTATACTCCCTGTTTGGCTAGTATACTTACCATGTCAGACCACAGCATTCAATGGCGGTTAGTCAGTTCTGCCAGGCCGAATTTTTTTCGTGGCTAATGCAGTAATAGTCACGTGACGCCCACCCTACTTCCGCCATAGGAAGAAAGCTGGTGGCTGCTTCCTCTTCCTCATTCAGCGAGGCCTGCGCACAATGTAACCCCGAGAACCTTGGCACTAGAGGGGAAGGTAGGGTGGGCATTAGAATCTGACATGGTAAGTATACTAGCCAAACAGGGAGCATAATACAAACTCCCCATTTTGGTGTCATATACTATACCATGTCAGACCATAGCAGAATTTAAAGGAACTGGAGGAGGGCTGAGTGCCCTAATGGTTCTTGGAGTTAACCGACATAGCTGCATTAGCCGCCACAAAGGAGATCCCTGTAGAACCACCAGCCCTGGACATGCGGATATTCCCTAAATAAAAGTTTATAAAGGGATTTTCCGAACGCCAGTAGGCGCCTCCGGTAGATGGCGCAGGTGGACAGAGTGCTGGAACGCTGCGGAAATGGCCAGCGCTCTGACCTCATGCGCCCGGGGAGATAGGACGGGGAAATGCACCTAGAGATAGTGCCAGCCGAGATGTCTTCCTTATTATTGGGGATGATGGAAATAAGGAGATGTCTAGGGAGGAGCGCCTGGGGCGCGAGGGTTCCCAGTAGTGTCTCAGACACCTAGAAGGGCACAGGTCCATGTCTCCACCACTCTTCCCCCTCCAGGATATCCGCCAGTGAGTGGATGACGAGGGAGGAGGAGGAATGCCCGGTTCCTGATTCTTTGCTAAGAATTCGGGAGAGAAACGTTCGAGAGAGAGAGCGGTCCCTGTGGGAGGCAATGTCTCTGGGGTCCCCGCTGAGAGCATGAATCTCACTGCGCCTTCTGGCCGAAGCCAGGGAGAGGAGAAATGTGGTCTTCAGGGAAGGAGGTCCCAAGCGGAATGCACCTAGGGGACTGGGGCTCACGTAGAGCCACCCCCCTAGAGATCTATCTGAGATGGAAGTCACTCTCAAAGGAGGGTCTGCTGAGTTGGTGAATAGAGGGGCAGATAGCCGACCTGTAGCCCTGTATGGAACTAGCAGAGAGCTTAAGAGAGGAGGATTGATGAGATAGAAGTTGCCTATCTGGAGATTGGAAGAGTGATCATGGGGAACAGAGTTGCCTGATTACAGGAGACCCATCTTTCCCATCGGCAATTGTAGTTCCTGTGATGCACCCGCCCCCGCTAGTATGTTTAGGACGGACTGGGATCTGTCTGTCTGGGAGGTAGAGGCAGGTGCTCGCAGTTGGGCTGGCACAGAAGCCAGGTGTGAAAGCAGAGCAGCTGGGGGTTGGAGTGAGGGTGACCTGAGCGGGGTTGCCTGAGCATGTCCCACCAAGTGTTCAACTGGAGGGGAGGAACATAGGTGAGGGACTTGAAGTCCGGAAACCAGGACCGGGTCAGCCACCATGGGGTAAGAGGATGAGTCTGCGTCTTTCCAGCCTCGCCTTCCTGATCACCTTGTGGAGGATTGGGAAAGGAGGAAAGAGGTATCTATGAGGCCCGACCAGGGAAGGGAGAGGGCGTCGATTGCATATGCTTGGGGATCAGGGACGGGAGAGACATACCCTGGCGGACAATGGTTGAATCGAGTGGCAAAGAGGTCCACCATGGGCCGAACCAATGTTCCCACACAAAGGTTAGGGCTAGCCTGCTGAGGGTCCATTCCGTATGGAGGGACTGGACCAGCTGAGGGAGTCTGCCAGGATATTGCGGGTCCCCACTATGTGTCTCGCGCGGAGGATGATTCCCCGCGCGTGACCCCAGCAGAGGAGAGCCTCTGTCCGGCTGCCAGGATATTGCGGGTCCCCACTATGTGTCTCGCGCGGAGGATGATTCCCCGCGCGTGACCCCAGCAGAGGAGAGCCTCTGTCCGGAGGGAGAGGTTGATGGGGAAGGACCCCCCCCCCCCCCCCCCCCCCCCCCATTCCCTGTTTTGTTAACATAGCAAGCCACCGGAGTGTTGTCCTTGAGCAGGAGAACAAGTCGGAGCAAGACCTGGGGTTGGAAGCGGAGGAGGGCAAGCCTGACCGTTACCAATTCCAGGACGCTGATGTGGAGACGGGCAGTCAGTGCGTCCCACACTCCCGAGGCATGAAGGTTCTCCAAGTGGGGCGCCCCAGCCCGAGTTGGAGGTGTCTGTGTAGAGTTCCAGGGGCTGGGTTAGCAGGGAGATGGGAACCCCAGGGTTCAGTGAGGAGGGGTTGAGCCACTCTACCGTAGCCCATTGGAACCAAGGCCCAAGGGGAATGGTCTGATGATCCCAGCAGTCGGAGGTCTGCGGCCAACGACGACGGAACTCCCTTTGGGGTTGGCGCTTGGGAACCCAGCCCAGGTGAAAAAGGGACAAGAGGAACTCCATCATCCCCAGGAGGGAGGTAAGGGTTCTGGCTGGGTTGAGTTCACACTTGTTGGGGTTGGTGACAAACCCTAGTGTGGAACAGAGGCGCAGAAGATGATTTGTGCGGGATGGTACTGGGCCGGGAGGGAGCCAGGACGAGCCCAGTCATCCAGGTACACCAGAAAGCGAATGTCCTCCTGTCTGGCTAGGGTGGGTCTCTCCTTGACCACCTTCATGAAGAGGAAGGGTGCCAGGGAGAGGCCGAAGGGGAGCACCTTGAACTGGAACATCCAACCCTGCCAGATGAACCGTAGGTATCGTCTGTGGGATGAGTGTATAGGGATCTGAAAGTAAGCATCCTTCAGATCTATAGAGGCCGCCCAATCCTGGTGTGGTGGATGGAGTCTCTGATCCGAGTCGGAGTTTCCATCTTGAATTTGGTGGGTCAGAGGGACATCTGAGTCATCGGGGGTCTGGGCGGCACAGATCCGACTGAAGCGATGCCTGTGGCCGAGACCCAGAGTTATGGTCAGTGGGGGGGGGGGGGGGGGGGGGGGGTGTCCCACCCAAAGACTGGCCATAAGTCCTCCACCGGAGTGTTGAGGGGAGGAGGTCGAGGATGGGCCTCCCTCCTCCTGAGGGTTTGGGGACCACAAGGAGGTGGGAGTAAAACCCCGGGTTAGGATGGAAGACCTCCATGATGACCCCTTTTTTTGGAGTTCTTCGACTTCATGGTGAAGTGCCTCCGCTTGTCCCAGGGAGGGTTCGCTGGGGGAGGGGGTGGGCATGAGAGGGGGGGTGTCCATGGGCCCAAGGCATGCGACCCCCCCCCCCTCCCCCGTAACACTGCCACTATACATGGGCTGAGGCCCATACGTCTCCAGCGAGGGTTCTGCCTGTACCCATTCTCCCGTTGGTGAGTCTGCCAGTCACCTCCGGGGCCATGTCTGTTGGCCGAACCAAAAAATTCTGCTGGGGGATTTTCGGCTTTGGCCTATAGGAGATACTAGGGTGTTTGGCAGGCCGTGCGACGTGAGTTGGAATGAAAGGAGGGTCTAGCAGGGCGAGGCTGAGGAGGGGGGCTGGCCGCAAAGATGTTGCCTGCTTGCGTTCTTAGAGTGAGTGGGAAATGACAGCAGGCGAGTAGTCACCGAACAGCAACTGCTCCTGACCCGGGATGCACTGCAAGCGCTGGGTAGAGTGCAGCCTGTTACAGGACAGCATCTCTACAGGCCAGTAGGCAACTGAAGTGGCTCCTGGCTGCGCTGTCGCCACAGCCGAAGGTGATGCGACAACTGAAGATCAGGGAGCGCATCAGGAGGTCGCCAAACAAGCAAGATTCTGTCTCCTGGTGTGTCTCAGAATCGTGTGCGTCTGAGGACACTGAGACAGCGCCGTCCTCCTCCGGCCAGAGCTCCGCCACCCGCTGCAAGAGCATGTCGAGGAAAAATGACCAACACTGGTGTGCAGGATTCCCAGTCTGGCTATATGGTCCCACTCCGCCAGGTTCTTGATAGAGATCGTGGCGGAGGTAGGGGGGACCAGGCAGGGCCAGTCTGCCGGGGGAAATGGTAATTTCCCTGGTCACCAGATTGTCGGAGAAAAGGGAGTAGATGTGGGCCTGCCGGGGGTCCCTGAGGAAGGTGCCTACCGGGGTGGTCCAGGGATGAGAGGAATTCAATCCCTGGCGGAGGGATGGCCTGTGCACCCCTGGCTAGAGTTGCCGGACTCTCCCAAATGGAGGGTAAGTGTCTGGGGTGCGNGGCCCAAGGCATGCGACCCCCCCCCCCTCCCCGTAACACTGCCACTATACATGGGCTGAGGTTTGGCAGGCCGTGCGACGTGAGTTGGAATGAAAGGAGGGTCTAGCAGGGCGAGGCTGAGGAGGGGGCCTGGCCGCAAAGATGTTGCCTGCTTGCGTTCTTAGAGTGAGTGGGAAATGACAGCAGGCGAGTAGTCACCGAACAGCAACTGCTCCTGACCCGGGATGCACTGCAAGCGCTGGGTAGAGTGCAGCCTGTTACAGGACAGCATCTCTACAGGCCAGTAGGCAACTGAAGTGGCTCCTGGCTGCGCTGTCGCCACAGCCGAAGGTGATGCGACAACTGAAGATCAGGGAGCGCATCAGGAGGTCGCCAAACAAGCAAGATTCTGTCTCCTGGTGTGTCTCAGAATCGTGTGCGTCTGAGGACACTGAGACAGCGCCGTCCTCCTCCGGCCAGAGCTCCGCCACCCGCTGCAAGAGCATGTCGAGGAAAATATGACCAACACTGGTGTGCAGGATTCCCAGTCTGGCTATATGGTCCCACTCCGCCAGGTTCTTGATAGAGATCGTGGCGGAGGTAGGGGGGACCAGGCAGGGAATGAGCCGGCAGTCTGCCGGGGAAATGGTAATTTCCCTGGTCACCAGATTGTCGGAGAAAAGGGAGTAGATGTGGGCCTGCCGGGGGTCCCTGAGGAAGGTGCCTACCGGGGTGGTCCAGGGATGAGAGGAATTCAATCCCTGGCGGAGGGATGGCCTGTGCACCCCTGGCTAGAGTTGCCGGACTCTCCCAAATGGGAGGTAAGTGTCTGGGGTGCGACGAATCTTGGGCGAGGTCGCTGGGCTGGGGGGGCACCCGGCAAACGTAGAAAAAAAGGGACCTTGTAAGAGGGTGGGAGCTCCCTCACGACAAGTTCTGGGCGCCACGCTCAAGGATGGACACGTCGCCAGATGAGGAGAAGGACTCGTGTACCTCATCCTCAGACTCTGGGGAATCAGGTTCCTGGAGAGGTTGCGCAGAACCTTCTGCAAGAGGCAACAGCAGGGGTGCATGGGGGTCCCGCCCTAGCTGGGTAGTGGGGGAAGGTGAGGGTGGGTCCCTGGTGGCTCCATAATTGGCGGCAGACTTGGGGGAAAGCCGACCGGACAGCGCCCAAGAGGGAGAGAGAGACTGAGGTCGATCCAGCTGAGGACGCTGGAAGTCACAAACGACCGTGGAGCTGGTCATAAGTAAGCCACTGGTCCCTCTCGGGGGCATACAGCCACCAGTCCCCGAGGAAGACAGTGGGCTGTGGCGGCCTTGGGGCAGGATTTCCTCGGGGCCAGGGTAACCTGAGACACTGATGGAGGGGTATCAAGAGAGTGTGGTCTGTCATACCCGCCCCAGAGAGTGTACTGCCTAATACACCTCCCTGGTGGGATCCAAGTAGGCCCCCTGTGTAACAGGGGGAGCGGTGGGGGGGCACAGCAACCGAGCCCCCTACCCCCCTACATGCGCGTGGATTGGGATGGTTGCGGTAGCGGGGCCACCCCTGGGGGGAAAGCAGGTTACCCATAGTCCCACTAGTCAATCCTTCCCCCAGAGGAATGGGACCGTGGACATTGCCCAAGTGTGGAGCGGAAGAAGTCCGCTCCCCAACATCCTGTACCCCTAGGGGAAAGTACGGTAGTCGATCAGGGTGGGTTGACCACCGGGGTCTAAGCGGCACAGATCCGAACAAAGCGATGCCTGTGGCCGAGACCCGGAGTTATGGTCATCTGGGGGTCCCACAAGACTGGCCATAAGTCCGCCACTGGAGTAGAGACACCCCTCTTGCAGGAGTGGTGGCTGCACTGCACACGGTGGGGGAGAGCGTCCTGAGCCTGTGTGCTATTAGCGGTGGAGAAAGACAAATGACACCGAGGCTCATGTGTGGCGAGTGATGGGTGGTGATTCTGAATGCATCCCCGTCACCCGGGCTGGTCCATGCCCGGCAAAATTCCCCAGGGGTCGAGGGTCGTGTGTAGCGCAGCATGACAGTAAGAGGTCTCACTGTGCGTCTGAAGGTACGAAGGCAAGCTGGCAGGAAAAGAGGAAGAATTTGATCAGAATTGTTGAAACGGGCTTGTCCTTTAGGGGAACCTTGCCCTTAGTTTATCTGAAACATTAAACAACAGACTTTTAAGCTTGCTTTTTGGCCTTCGGACGCAGTGATCGTGTGTCCGCGGGTCGGGCTGAGGAGGTATCAAACTGATGGTCACGCGTCCCCTCCGTGGTACCCCCTTCTACACCGGCCGTACGTTCTTCCATAGCAAGAAATGGATTGCTCCAAGGAATCGGCACGCGGGTCCTCCGGGACAATCAGCGACTTCTGAACGACGAAGTGGCTTGACCCGTCATTGCCCTTCACCATGCTGGGCTATGGTGGCAGAGCAAACACGGAGCACATGACCACAAAGTGGAGACAAGTGGGTCGGTTGTGATCGTAAATAAACTCAATCGAACTTGTGCTACAGCACTGATAAATACAGCACCGATAATACTCGTTTGAGAGATCGTACAGAACTCGATAGGAGTAATGGGGGATCGAGAAATCAAATGGAAACTCAATCTACCCGGACTAGTAACACTGACAATGAGTATAGCTAGGTTGAGAGAAAACTCGATCGAACTGTACTAGTACAATGATAAAAGAGGGGATCGAGAAATCGAATGGAAGACTCGATGGACCTGTACTAGTGACATCAATAATGAGTACTGTTGGATCGAGAGAAACTTGATCGACCTGTACTAGTACAATGATCACAAGAATACGGCGGAGGAGAAACCTCCATACCGCTAAACCCAGGTACGATGTACATGGATGACCACAAGGTGAGGCAAGATGGCAGAAAAGATGACCGGCGAGGAAAAAAAATGATGGCGGCCAGAACGACCGGCCAGTGTTCAATCATCGACGTTAATTTACCAGGAGAGCGCGAGAGTGAAAACTAACATGTGGAGACAGCAGAGAATCGGTAAAAAAAAGGAATGGATAAGCAGGGGATGCGTACCCACCAGGAGGGGATGCGTTCCAACACCGGCGAGTAAATGATGAATTCGGGAAATGGCGCTGGAAAAATAAGGTCGCAAGAGCGATCAAGACAAGCGTGAAAAATAAAATAGAAACACGCCAGCCGTATGCCTCACATGGCATGTGTACCCAGGGTTTAGCAAAAGCCCACAACTGAACAAGTAAAGAAGCAAACACACAAGCGATCTTTACGCAAAGGAGAAGTGTAGGTGAGACAGAGCACAAGACTTATCTTGCTTAGGCTGCAGGCCGAAGATGATGAGGAGGAACAGGAAGTGGCCACCGGCTTTCTTCGTATGGCAGAAGTAGGGTGGGCGTCACGTGACTGTCTATTACTGCATAGCCACAAAAAAATTTGGCCTGGCAGAGCTGACTAACTGCCATTGAATGCTATGGTCTGACATGGTGTAGTACATGACGCCAAATGGGTTTTTCCACACAAGTCAGCAACTCTTTGCAAAAGCCTTCGTCACCTCACAAGTACACATGCAGACTTGAAGTCATAATCATGAGTGCATATGATCCCCCTCTTTCTAAACCTCTCGTCCATTCGCACACACTATGACATTCACGCTATTTGAAGAGTCATATCTACACTTTTTTCTTTACATCCGTGAGTTGGTTCTCTCTCCCTCTTTTCAGTCAACTCTCACTAAACACTTCCACTCCATCCACTCCATGCATACCCCACAATTTAATGACAAAGAAACGTCACTGCTGGACGATCGGTACATGCACACTACACCCAATCACCACTGACCTTTCCTCTGTTTTCCTGAACGACCCGTCAGGCAGCTGGCAACGCTTATTGGCCATGAAGTGTGACCCCTGGGTGAAGGTCAAGTTCAAGGTCAAGGGTCTGGACTGGTCCTACTTCCTGGAAATGCCAGAACTTCTCTGACAAACATTATCGGGTCGGCATCATACTGCTACACACAAGACCAAATTAAATCTACAATTTCATTCTATTCCTGAAACAATGTGTTTTCCTCCTAGCCAAGAACCCTCTGATATACATAACTCAGGTGCAGCTTTGCCCTGGGAGAGAAACTGCCTCCCTCCTGGCACCAGGCTTAGCTCATACCCTCTCTGCACTGAAAGATAGATGACCTACTGCCTCCCCCCCTAGCACCGGACTCACACCCTCTCTGTACTGAAAGACGGCAGAACTACAGCTTCCCTCCTGGCACCAGGGCTTAGTTCATACCCTCTCTTTACTGAAAGATGGCCGACTAGATATAAAGTCATCATTATTTAACCCTCACAAATAAGCTGCATGGAAGTGAAATATAGAGTCATCTGTATTTAACCCTTCACAAATAACCTGCATGGTACTAGTGACTCATTATTTCAATTCCATGCTGGTTATATGTGAAGGGTTAAGTACTGACAACCTATATTTCCTTTCCATGCAGCATATTTGTGAAGGGTTAAGTTCTAGTGACTCATTATTTCATATCCATGCAGGCTGTTTGTGGCAGGTTAAGTATGAAGATCAGGTGGTGAGCCATTAGTTTCAGTTCCTGCAAGCTGCCATGTGTTTGACAAGCCAATAAACCACCGTGGTGCGACAAACATTACGACAGGGGAGAGAAACACAGAAAGTCGTGGAATGCTTGACACAAACAGTTATACCTAGGCAAGTGAAAGACACTGATTAGCAGATCAGTAAACCTCAGAAGAAGAAAAAAAGAGTGACCAACTGCAGCCCTCTGCACACCGACACACAGCGCTGCAGACTGACCAGTCACTCACCACATCTTCGTCTACGTCCATGGACTCCAGGTCAGCGGCCACGCGGGACTGCCGTGCCTGCTGGCGCCGTGCCCGTTCCTCTGTCACCAGGTCGTCCTGGTCTGTCTCCTGCAGGGAGTGCAGAATACGCGACAGCTCCGCGTCCCCCTCCATCTGCTCCTCTATCTTGCTGCGCTCGCTGGTCGTCTGGGCCGAGGCCAGCAGTGTGCAGAACAGGACTGTGCAGAGCCAACACCAACAACAGTCAGTTATGAATTGGACCACCCACAACACCACCAACAGTCACCCATGAATTGGACCATCCACAACCACACCACCAACAGTCAGCCATGAATTGAACCACCCACAACAACACAATCAACAGTCAGCCATGAATTGGACCACCCACAACACCACCACCAACAGTCAGCCATGAATTGGACCACCCACAACAACACAAACAACAGTCAGCCATGAACTGTACCACCCACAACACCAACAACAACCAGCCATGAATTGGACCACCCACACACATCAACAACAGTCAGCCATGAATTGGACCACACACAACAACACCGAAAACAGTCAGCCAAGAATTGGACTAAACACAACAACAACAACAGTCAGCTATGAATCAGACCACCACAACACCAACAACAGTCAGCCATGAATTGGGACCACACACAACAACACCGAAAACAGTCAGCCAAGAATTGGACCACACACAACAACAACAGTCAGCTATGAATCAGACCACCCACAACACCATCAACAGCCAGCCATGAATTGGGACCACACACAACAAACAACAGTCAGCTATGAATTGACCACACACAACACCAACAACAGTCAGCCATAAATTGGACCACACACACACAACAGTCAGCTATGAATGGGACCACACACAACAACAACAGTCAGCTATGAATTGGACCATACACAATACCAACAACAGTCAGCCATGAATTGGACAACACACAACAACAACAACAGCCAGCTATGAATTGGACCATACACAACAACAACACCAACAACAGTCAGCCATGAATTGGACAACACACAACAACAACAACAACAGTCAGCTATGAATTGGACCACACACAACAACAACAACAACAGACAGCTATGAATTGGACCACACAACAACACAACAACACCACACAGTCAACCATGAATTGGACCACACACAACAACAACAGTCAGCTATGAATGGACCACACACAACAACAACAACCACAGTCAGCTATGAATTGGACCACACACAACAACAGCAGTCAGCTATGAATTGGACCACACACAACAACAACAGTCAGCTATGAATTGGACCACACACAACACTAACAACAGTCAGCTATGAATTGGACCACCCACAACAGGACCGTGCACAACCAATGTAAAAAAAAAAACACAGAGTTAACCATGAATCAGACCAAACAGCAAAGGCACTTTGCACAATGCAACTGTTTGACAGGGTACAATATGTGACACACCCCCTTTTTCTTCTTTAGGAGCGAACTGATCATACACACCTTTTCCAAAATACACGGCTAACATTTCCCAAAAACTTTTTAGAGTTCAAAATGTATATTTCAGATAAACTTCAGTTCTGTGTGCTGTGCTGCGCTGCAGGCGCGTGTGTGAGCTGTGTGTGTGTGTGTGCGTGTGTGCTGTGTGTGTGTGTGTGTGTGTGTGTGTGTGTGTGTGTGTGTGTGTGTGTGGGTGTCTGTGAGTGAATCTAAGTGTGTGTGTGCGTGTGTGTGTGTGTGTGTGTGTGTGTGTGTGTGTGTGTGTGTGTGTGTGTGTCTGTTGTGTGTGTGTGTGTATGTGTGCATGTGTGTGTGTTTGTGTCTGTGTTTGAATAAGTGAGAGTGCCTGAGTGTGTGCACATGTTTACACATAAAAACACACACAAAGATAAAACCAACAAAAACACAAAAAAGACTCACTCATCTGCCTGTACTGCCTCAAGACCTTGATGAACTCAAAGTGCGTCACCCCCAAAAGCATGACCAGTTTGTTTTCACACTCACGATCATCGCCAGCCGTCTGGAATCATCACACACACACACACACACACACACACACACACAAAGCTGATATCAGCCACCACCAACTCCTGAAAACCCATGTCACTCTGAAAGAGAATGTTCCCAAAAGGAAGACTGTTTGACCCACGACAATCCCAGACAGTCCTCAAGTGGCTACCTGCCTATCTCCACCGGCTGTCTGCTGTCAGCCTGAAACACAGTGCAGAACAGCATGTGCCACCCTCTCTTATCACAGACATCATGCTCACACTGTATGTCACCACACAAGCAAGAGCATCTGTGTGCGCACAGGTCTCTCAGAGGGGGGGAGAGACAATGGCAAGGAGTGAAGGGAAAGGTTCTCTTGCATTAATTCAACAATACTAATTCAGAAAGACAAGCAGATGTAGACTGGTCCAAAAGGAAAATGAGGGTACCGCAGTACAGCTCGGAAGCAGAACACACGAACATGAATAACAATGTTTTTAAAGATGGTAAAGAGATAAGCCGAGTATTATTTTTTCATGAAACCTTCCTCCTCCCCCTACCCATCAACACTCCAATAATAAAAAGAACAAAAAAGGAATTTACTACTAAAAGTAGTTTTACCATATATATATATATATATATATATATATATTTTTTTTTTAGCTGTCCCAAACTTCTGCGCCACCTCAGAGGCAGTGCACCCACGCCGCTCGTTCCGACACCCCGTCCACAGCCACAGTCTGGTCAGCCCCACCGCAGCCTCGGGCAATCCACAGGCAGCAGTCAATGTCAAGTCGTCAAGAGGCTACCCACCGGAGGAGACACTGCACTGCTGCCGAGTCACTTCGGTGGTGTTCAGTGACGCCTGTTCTGATCTAACATACGCAGGACACCACCTACTAAGCCCCCTACTGATGACAATAATTGCTTAGTCGCGGAGCCGGCGTGAGTGAACTCTCCCTCAGGAGGGCGCCACCATTCCCTCAGGAGGGCACCACCATGTCCGTCCAATGACAGCCCCCATGGACTTGCCGATACCGGTGACCCAGACGGAACCCAAACCAAGACCACAAACGTGGAGAGGACATCGAAATTGAGGTCACCATGAGAGCAGGGCATGAAGGGCCACAGAATTTGAGACCTTTTTTTTTTTTATTACGCTGATCGATGAGAATGAGGATGATTTAGATGGTGCTACGGATTTCCATTTCGGTCTGAGACTACATGACAGGGCTGTACTCTACGCTTCCTTTCATAATATATCCCGGCGTCAACCAGGCCCGAGAGATACAGGCACCTGCAGTGTTGGTCAGGAAATTTGAGCAACACTCTCAGAAACGCATCCATTAAGTAGATGAAACTCGACTGTGTGGTCCCAGTCTTTCCAACCGAGTCCGCAGCAAAACTCAACTCTGGGTAGGAGCCGGTCGGGCAGGCAGAAAAAACCCACATGACTCTGATGGGGATTCGACCCCACGACCTCCCAGCGGGCGTCCGCGACGCTAACCACTTTGCCACGGCGGCTGGTAACCTGTAAGTTGACAGTTTAACTTTTCTGCTGTTTCACCTAATGGCTTATCCCCACTTCCCATAGCACACTGCCATATTATCAGAATAAAACACACACAAACAACACTGGGAGAGCAGGGAGCTAATATCGCCTTCACACCCAAACAGGCAGAAAAAGTGATCAGTAATGAGTTCACGACATTGCACCATATTTCCAGCTACGTCAGTTTTTGCATCTTTTCCCCAGCTAAATCAGGAGACTGGAGGGCGTCCTAGCGTTTGGAAAGGTTAGTATATTGTAAAGCTATTTTCAGTTGTCGGAAAGGTTAGTGTATCGTAAAGCTTTTTCAGTTGTCGGAAAGGTTAGTACATCGTAAAGCTATTTTTCAGTTGTCGGAAAGATCAGTATATCGTAAAGCTATTTCAGTCGTTGGAAAGGTTAATATACCGTAAAGCTATTTTCAGTTGTTGGAAAGATCAGTATACTGTAAAGCTAATTTCAGTCACTGGAAAGGTCAGTATATCGTAAAGCTATTTTCAGTTGCTGGAAGCTATTTTCAGTTGTTGGAAAGGTCAGTATATCATATGCTATTTTCAGTTGTTGGAAAGGTCAGTATACCGTAAAGCTATTTTCAGTTGCTGGAAAGGTCAGTATATCGTAAAGCTATTTTCAGTTTTTGGAAAGGTCAGTATATCGTAAAGCTATTTTCAGTTGTGAAGTTCATTTCCTCATGCTTACCCGTCCAAACAAATACCACAATTTCCACATGGATGGTGGGAACACCGCTCACCTGAAGGGGAGACCCTGATTCACACCAGAATGTCCCTGCACAGTTCCCCCACCCTAGAACTTGGCGCCAGAGGCACAAACCAGCAGACTCCTTTGGATACTCTGGAGGCAAAAATGTTTAGTCCTCGCTTTCCCTCAAAATAAGGGCACAAACTGACCAGAAATGACCGTGTGACTATGATAATCCAATCACAAGCCCAGCAGGCCAGAGAAACAGGAGAAGAACCATATAGAGTCCCTATTCATTCTGTTTTTTTTCTTTAATTACATGCATATACATGAGTTCCATTAATCACAGGTTTTAAAGGGCATGAAAGACAAAACACAGACATTCTACACTCACCTGCTTGGACTGAATCTAAACAGATCTGAACTGAGCTCCCACAATCTCCCCCATGACCTAGTACAGACGATTTTATCCCAAAGGAGAATATTTTCAAACTCTGCAAGTTGCCAGAACCCAAAAACACCTCCACATCAGGACGATAACAGAGATATCATCAGAGTGCACTTCTGCCAGCCTCTGAAAAGACTTGAGAAGAATGCTTTGGAAAAAACTGAGCAGAATTTTCCGAAAAACTGAGAGGAGTACATATTGTTACTACAACCCAAAACAAAACGACGACATTCCAGACACTTCATTTTCTTTCCTTTTGTCAAGTGTTTTCATAAAATCCCTGTCTCTGCCAACGCATTGTTGCTCCGTTTACATTTTTGAAGCACACTGTCACTACGTTTCATATTATGATTTGTGGCTCATTTCTGACTTTTTACACTTCAGAACCATCAGTGCCTTTGTAGCATCTTGCGACCCGAGGTGCAGCAATCTGCCAATCACGACAACAGAAAACTACCTGAATCTGCACTTCTGTTCCAGTATCTTCTTTTCTGCCTCAGGGTTAATTGGTCCAGCAAGTCGTTTTCGATATGATGGCGGCGGAGGAAGCTATATGGGAAGTAAAATTCCAAAATAGCTCTAAAGCTATACAAATGGGAGATGGTGCAAACTCTGCAAATAAACAAATTTTTTTTTTCTTCATAAGCAGAATTTTTTTTTATGTCAAGAGGAATAACAGTTATGACCTGCACTTATGGACCATAATAAATTCCACCAAAAGCGGGATGGTTGGCAGCTCTGAGAGTGTAAAAAACCTACTGACTCCCATTGAGGATTACCTTGAGGGATATCCAACCTCTTCTGCACGGGCTTTGGTCTGGGCGGTGGTAGGATGTTCGGATCGTTGGGTAGTATTTACTGAGCTTGCGCTTGGATCCAGAAAGCATTAATCAATGTCACGAGGGTGCAGCCTGGCCTCCTTCTGATTTATTGCGGGCCTCCCTCCGACAACTGTTGACACCACCCAACACAGACATCTCTTTTACGACCACATAGCAAGAGACACACTCACTCTCTCATGAAAATTTGGTCACAAATGTGTATACCACACACGCACACACACATTCATACACACATGCATGGACAACACACAACAAAACACACACATATGCATACACATGCATGCACACATGCTAACACACACACACGCACACACAACACACACACACACACACACACACACACACACACTACACCACTCTCACACACACACACACACACACACACACAAAGACAAGCAAAAAAAAAACCAAGAATATTGCCTGAGCATGTCTTCAAGACACATTCTTAAACATCACTGTAGTAGACAGGACCAAGCAAAATATGCATAAGCAACATCAAAAGTTCGCATCAGTTACTAAATTGGTGAAATAATTTTTTGACCATTAACAAAAGCAGTTTCAACTGTTTGTACACCTAAAACAGAGATGACAGCTTCCTTACGTTGGCATGAAGCGTGGCACAATTGTGGCCTCTTCCCCCTCATTTTCGTCGTAATCCATCTTCCTGGACTTAAAGGGCCCCAATACACATCTGCAGCATCCTGTCCAAAAAAACAAACAACATGGATCTATTCTGTCTGTTTGGATCTGTATCAATGAACACACAGATGACGTGGATCTATCCAGTCTGTGGGATCTGTATTTGGTCACAGCACAGATAAAATGGATCGATCCAGTCTGTTGGATCAATATGTCAGAAATTAGATAAAATGGATCTATCCGGTCTGCTGGATCAGTATCTGTCAGAAACATACGTACAATGGATCTATACAGTCTGTTGGACCAATATCTGTCAGAAAATAGATAAAATGGATCTATACGGTCTGTTAAATCAGCATCTGTGAAAAAATAGATAAAGGGGGATCTATATGGTCTTTTGGATCAGTATGTCAGAGCACAGACATAACAGATCTATCCGGTCTGTTGGATCAGTATGTAAGGACACAGACATAACGAATCTATCCAGTCTGTTGGATCAGTATGTCAGAGCAGACATAACAGATCTATCCGGTCTGTTGGAATCAGTATGTAAGGACACAGACATAAACGAATCTATCCAGTCTGTTGGATCAGTATGTCAGAGCACAGACATAACAGATCTATCCGGTCTGTGGGATCAGTATGTAAGAACACAGACATAATGGATCTATATGGTCTGTTGGATCAATACCTGTCAGAACATAGACAAAATGGATCTATTAGGTCTGTGGGATCAATATTTGTCAGAACAAAGAGATAACATGGATCTATCAAGTCTGTTGGATCAGTTATGACAGGAAATAGGATAAAATGCATCTATTGAGTCTGATGAATCAGTGTCTGTCAGAACACACAGCAGATATATCCGGTCTGCTGAACCAGTATCTGTCAAAACACCAAAGTGGATATATCCGGTGAATGCTGAATCAGTATCTGTCAAAAACACAGACAAAGCCGATATATCTGTCTGCTGAATCAGTAAAACTGTCAAAACACACAGACAAAGCAGATATATCTGGTCTGCTAAATCAGTATCTGTCAGAACACTGACAAAGCGGATATATCCGGTCGCTGCGAATCAGTATCTGTCAGAACACTGACAAAGCGGATAAATCCAGGTCTGCTTTAATCAGTATCTGTCAGAACAAAGACCAAAAGCGGATATATCCAGTCTGCTGAATCAGTGTCTGTCAGAACACAGAAAAAGCGGATATATCCGGACTGCTGAATCAGTATCTGTCAGAACACAGACCCACAAAGCGGATATATCTAGTCTGCTGAATCAGTATCTGTCAGAACACAGACCAAAAATGGATCTATTAGGTCTTGTTGAATCATCTTTAATTTGATCAGAACACATGCCACATTCACACAAAAATAAAGTAAACAAACAATAACACCCTATCCATAACAGCAGAGATCTATCACAAAGGGGGATTGTTTAGAAATAAATCACCATATAATCCTAACAGCTGATGTCTCCAGGGTGCATGCAATGTAAAAATCCACTCATTCCACAAGCAAAAGCAGATGCGCACGCACACACGCACACACACACACACATACACACACACACACACACACACACACACACCCACACAAATCTACATAAAACAAAAGAAATTTCACCAGAAGTCTGATGAAGTCACTTACTTCTCTCTCTTCTCCTCTATATTCTACTGGATTTTCTTACTGTTTGGTACCATTCTTCGCAAACACACATGGATCGCAATCACCAGGATATATGCATACAACTGCTCTACATTATTTGTTTCTCCTTTAGGACCACATCATACAACCCATATGAGTCAGCTTCTAAGAAATTTCAACTGCACATCTGTATCATATTGTTAGATGAGTAACTGAGTCAAACGCAAAAAAAAAAAAAAAAAAAAAAGCTCTTACGTCATCGTCAGATTCTTCAAACTGGACGTTCACACCGTAGGTTCATCAATGTTGTCAGCTGAACTGAAAATTAAACAAAAAAAAAAAAGAGAGGGGGGGGGGAGGGGGAGGGGGAGGATGTCAATTCCCATCACACCTGAAGCTCTGAATGACTGCATAAAATGGATCACTGACGGTCCATTGCATTATTACCCAAATCTAGTCCAATCAAAGTCTAAAACATACATATCCATGTGTGCTTCACATTCCATTGGTTCTACCTGTGAGTCCCAGGTTGTCCACTTTCCCAACAGATGCAGGACACGCCACAGACAGGATGGGTTATTTCTTCTTCTTCTTTGTACTCCCAGTTCTTATAGAGCAGGGAGTACTTTACAATGGGAACAAAAGTAATGCTCTGTGTGTGTGTGTGTGTGAGTGTGTGTGTGTGTGTGTGTGTGGTGTGTGTCTGCTGTCTGTCTGTCCGTGGTCAAAATGTGTTTCCACTAGCTCCAGACAAAAACTACTGCACCGATCTTTCTGAAAATTTGTAAGTATGTTCATTAGGGTCAGGATGAATGCCCAAGGTGGTATTTTTTTACGTTATAGCCGTACGTTTATATGCTTTGACCATTTTGTTTTTGTTTTTGTTCTCTGTCTACTGGCGATTTGTCAGTTTCTCCAGTCGTGATCTTCACTTTCTTACAGTGCAGGACATTACAGGGACAACATGACTTTTCTTTTTCTTATCGGCCCTGTAGTCCTTCCCCCTTTAATGAAGCGCGATGCAGGACACATACCGTCTGTGGGACCTTCCAGGATGCACGTTGATTTATGGTGGCTTGGTCTTGTCGTCTTGGCCTTTTGTATTTGTTCCCATTTCTTCCAAAGATGTCTTTTTGGTACTGTTGGAAAGCTGATTGACGTTCACCTTATGGCGTTTCTCGTTTCTCACACTGTTGTTGTAAGTTGTTTCTGCCATGTGGTTGCTAGGTAGACCGGCCAGTGAAACAAGGATGGTACCCAATGTGCTGATTTCCCAGACTGCTTACTGTGTGTCTGCCTTAATTTCTTGTTGCCACCCCCTTGTCGGACTCAACTCGCCGATTTGGCCCGGCAACCCTGGTTATCCCCAGCGACCGACTTCGCGTATCGCCTCGCACCGTGACCCCGGTGGCTCCCGCATTTCTAGTTCGGTGCACTTTTTGTAAAAACGGACCATCTGATAGACTTCACGTTTCAACAAACAATCGAAAAAAAGGGGAACCACAACAACAGAATATTTTTACGCAACACATGATGAAACAAATACAACAACAAAATATTAGCCATACAATCTAAAGGCTAAATGCAGCTAGAATATTTGCAGACCTTTAGGAGAAATGGGCAAACAACCGACAGCCCTATTTAGCAACAATGAAAACACCCTCCGTATCTTCGAACTCGGCAAACCCCGCACATCTATGAAACCAATGCAATTTTTCCATTTAACCGCACCTGACTCGAAACCTCGCCTGCTCGCGCGCAACAGATACGTTCAGTCATACACCATTTCTGGTGACAAACAAACAACCAGTTTCATATTTCGACACAATGATGAAACAAACAAACATGAACATATTCGCTAGACACTATCAATGCCAACAACTCGAGCCCAGAATATTTTCGACACAATGAATTACAAATTCAACACCCTCCAGATATCCACATCTACAACCACTCATCACCCCCAATGACAACATACAACACAATTAAGATAACGCACTTGGTATTAGGGCATGGGCTGTATGGGCGCCTATAAGGGTTCTTGCCCGCACAGGAATATGCGTGTATTGATTTTTTTTTCTTACAGGTACAGTTTCACAAGCGATCTCTGATTCATTCTGCTCCTTGTTTCTATCCCCCTAACCGACCTGTTTAACATCCCAAAGCTGCCAACTTCGGAGGTCAACAATTCTCGGAGCAGAACACCAACGGCAGCGTGAAAAAGGCGGACAGTGTGGAACTGAGGCGGCAGTGCGAAGTCATCCGCTTGAATTGGACATGAAGCCTGTCTAACCCCATATTTGTTTATGTTGCACCACACATGTTGCGAATTGTGAAAACCAAAAATGTTTCCTAACAAACAATCTCAGTAAATTATACCAACGTCATTTGGACCCATTCATTCTGCGCCATTGACACACAGCCAAAACGCTGAGCCCGCGCCCGCCAGCGCCCGGTAAAAACACGTGGGCAACAATGGCGCGCCGCCATGGTTTCTCGTAGAAAAGGAAGTCTCGCGAGAACGTGACTCCTTCTTCCTGTAGCCATTTACTTCCGTTAGCAAAAAACCGCAAGTCGATACGTGCCGTGGTTCTCGAGTTACGAATTTTTTAAAGTTTTGAGGTCGAAATGCCGTTTTTCACCGTGGCTAACCTTGAGTTCTGCCGTTCTATAATGAGATTTAGTGATGGAGATACTGTGTTTTGTAGGATTTACGGCATAAGACATAGTGAAAGTGCTGGGTAATGAAGCTTAGAGTGACCTAGATTTCGACTGGGATGAAGTTCCAGGTATGATGAACAACAATTCGGAAGAAAGTTCTGAAGAAGATTTTTTTTTTTTCCCCCCGAGTAAATGGCTCATGTGACATTCTTCAAACTTACGATATAGCAACATATATATACGTAGGAATTTTAAAAAATTGTTTTCATTTCGTTATGAAGAGGGTTAATCAAGCTTCACATCTCCACAGCTAAACCAAACCTCAAGCCACATACCTGCTGTGCATTAATCAAGCATTCACATCCTCCACAGCTAAACCAAACCTCAACCCACATACCAGCTGTGCATTAATCAAGCTTTCAATCCTCCAACAGCTAAACCAAACCTCAACCCACATACCTGCTGTGCATTAATCAAGCATTCACATCCTCCACAGCTAAACCAAACCTCAAGCCACATACCAGCTGGAGCACGGTCTTCCTGCCCCCAGTCGGTGATCTTGCGGCCCAGGTTGACCAGCAAGGCGAAGCGTTCATCGGTGTGGGGGCCCAGCAGCCCTTCCACCTCCTTCTTCTTGTCCTTCTCCTTCATGCGGTCGTTCTTCAGCACGGCTAGCACCTCGTCGGCAGCCGCACACGAAAATGTCCCGCGGCTGGTCGCACCAGGCACACACACATGGGGAGAAACGACTTCATCATGTTCACTTCATACAATTTTTTTCTTTCTTTTTTTCTTTTTTTTTCAGATTTTTTTTGCATCTCTTATCATAAGTACTACAGTAGTTGGTTCTTTCGTTTTCCTTTTTCTTTTGTACTGTATTAGTTTGTTCTTTTGTTTTTTGTTTTGCTCTTTTTTTCTTTTTATTGTTCTTTCGGTGTCAGTGGTAAATGAAAACAGAACCGAAAGAGTCAAACAAACCCAGACGCCTTGTATCATACACAAAAGAAAAAAATTCAAACAGCAAGCGAATGTCTGTTGGTAATAAAACACATAGATTATGCCAGGTGTGACATACTGTCACCATATACCAACTTCAGCTTCCATCAAACAGGAATGCACATTAACCTCAGGACAGTGACCAGTTCTGTGGCATGAACACGTCAGTATCAAACAGGAATGACACATTAAACCTCAGGGTACTGACCAGTTCCGTGGCATGAACCGTCAGTATCAAACAGGAATGCACATTAACCTCAGGGTACTGACCAGTTCCGTGGCATGAAACCGTCAGTATCAAAACAGGAATGCACGTTAACTCAGGGTACTGACCAGTTCCGTGGCATGAACCGTCAGTATCAAACAGGAATGCACCAGTTAACCTCAGGGTACTGACCAGTTCCGTGGCATGCATGAACCGTCAGTATCAAACAGGAATGCACATGAACCTCAGGGTAAAACAGTCACGTTAACCGTGGCATGAACCATCAAAAGTTATTTTGCAATGTTCATCATTTCAGCAAAGAATGGACAAACATAACAATTCTGTGGCCACACTACATTTGCTGTGCTGGGGTTTTTTTTTTGTTGTTTTTTTGAAAACTGTGGTAACAAGGCTCTTCTGAACACTAAAACTACGCTGACTTTGCAGCTAATAATCCACTTCACTGTCTACATCTGATTTGCAACATATGACAGTCGCCTAGAGAAGTGTCTTCACAATAAACAGCACATGAAAAAGGGGGGGTAAGCTGACCAACGCATCACAAAAGCACTGAAAGAAAAAGACAACACAAGAGGCAGGCAGAAACTGTGACCCATGCAAGGAAAAACAGAAGACGTTCTGAGCTCTCTTTCACTGGTGAGGAAGAAAGGGGAAAACAGCAGACGTTATGAGCTCTCTTTCACTGGTGAGGAAGAAAGGGGGAAAACAGCAGACGTTATGAGCTCTCTTTCACTGGTGAGGAAGAAGGGGAAAACAGCAGACGTTCTGAGCTCTCCGTCAGTGGTGAGGAAGAAAGGGAAAACAGCAGATGTTCTGAGCTCTCCGCGCTGGTGGGAAAGAAAGGATAAACAAATTTACAAGACAAAGCATGACGATTTGGACCCTCTCAGGTCTCTTCTTCAGCAAGAAATGAACAATGAAAGGACAATGGTGAAAACAAAGAGCAAAGCAAGACTTATCTCTCTCAAATTTGCCGCAGAAAGGGAAACAGGCATTGCTGTTTGTTGTTTTGTGGGTAGTGGGGGGGACGGGGTGGGTTCTGTGGTGGTGGAGGTGGTTACCCTTCCTGTCAACCTCCATACTACTGGTGTGATGCTGATGACCAGGTGGCTTTACCTGATCCCCAAGGGCAGCCTGGATGAAGCTGAGCAGCACCCTCGTAGGTGTGCCTGTGTCCACCGGGACTTGGGCCGGTACATGATGCCCCACCATCTCATCAATGCCGCTGGTCAGCCAAGGTCGTGCCCTTCATCTTCACCATGTCATGCTGGGCTTCGTCACGCTTCCGACGTCCTGGTGTCCACAGTCACAGGCCACATCATCCCACGCTTTACATTTACGACAATCTCACATGCAATTCACATAGCATAAGACGTCAAGGACAACACTCATAGGCCACATCCGCTTTTACATTACTGACAATCACCCATGCAATTCACATAGCATGAGATCAAGGACAACACACATAGGCCACATTCGCTTTTTACATTTACTGACAATCACCCATGCAATTCACATAGCATCAGATTCAAAGAGAAAATCAGCATTTTTTTTTCTTAGTGTATTAGTCCTGAATTTCGAGGGGTGAAAATTCCATCCAAGATTAAAATGTGCCTGTACACAAGATAAAACATACTTCAACAGTGATTACACTCAAGATTGTAGATTAAAATGCGCATGTGATGTACACAAGATAAAACATGCTTCAATGGTGATTATAGGAGATTGTCAAAAAGAGCCAACAGACCAAAATGGAAGCACTGGCATCACTTCCAAAAGTTCCTAAGACTTCTCAGCAAAAGGTCACACTGTAGTAAAATACTGACATACATCACAAATCAGGAATAAACTTTGCATGTTGAGTCATACCTCACTTTGCACATGACATGGTGGCTGATAACACAGGAGGCCACAGCAATCTGAAGATGAAACTACATTTTCCAGCTTGGTTGTATTGAAGGTCTTTGCAAATGTGTCTATAAATCTACGTTAGGGTGGAAGGGGGGGGGGGGGGGGGGGGGTTCTAATTAAGTTTTTCACTTCCGGCAGAGCATTTCATCACGAAGCACAGCATCAAAGCACTGTCAGTGAAATCATAGCAGGCTAGAGCACTTGGCAGCTGTGGAAGAACGCCTCAGTCACATCCCTGAATTTAGCAACATTCACTTCCTCTGTATTTTCATGCTTTATTCTCTTTATCAGTCACATCCCTGAATTCAGCAACTCCCCTCTCCTCATGTGTTTTCATGCTAATTCTTTTTATCACTTCCTGAAACTGTGACTACACTACAACAAAGACTCCTTCCCACGTGTGTTTGTGCTGGGATCCAAAGAACCACCACTGAACACCACTACAGTGACCTGGCTGCAGTGCAGTGTCTCCTTTGGTGGGTTGTCCCTTGCAAACTGAACACTAACTGCTCTCTGTGAACAGCAACACTGGATCTGTGACAGGAAAAGCTTGGTGTGGCTGTATGGTAGGGAGCCCAACGTGCCATGTAGATGAATGCTGTTGAAAGGGGATGGGGCGTAGGAGAAAGAAGGGGAAGGAAGAGGGGCAGAGGATATGAGACAACGACAACAAAGAAAAGTAACTACCCTCCCTTCCTTTTAATTCCACATTTAACTCATTCATACCACCCTGCGTTCCAGCACTGGCATCGCTAAAAAGGTTCACAAGCCTGAGTATTGCATGAGCAACAAAACCAATCATTTGCCAATAGCCACGTGAACTTGCTTATTTATCATTTTGTGATGCTGGGATTGAAGTGAAGTACCCTGCTCCTCAGAATCAGCCAAAGTGGCCAGGCAGGACAGACTAGCCACACCGTAGACCAGCAAAGATTGAAAGGGTTAACGATTTGTGGAGAGGGTTACCTGCTTATTCCCCTGCAGCGTCAGGTTTTCCTTCCGAGTCACAGAAGCAATGTGATGGGTCTTCACACTACCTTCACCTTCCTCTTTCACATATGTCAAAAAAAAACCCATGATTCTACAAACAATGAACATTCCCAGCTCCTTCCACCTTCTCCCTCCCTCCCTCCCCCCTCTCTGTCCTTTTTCTCTCTCTCTCCCTCTCTCTTTCTCAGTCCTCTCTCTCTCTCTTTCACTCTCTCTCTCTATCTCCAAGCCTTACTTGTTCTTTCTTTCTTCCATGAGGGGTGGTTTGGTTTTCTGTGCTTTGTCCCCCATTCGTGTTCCTATCAGCTTGCCCACCAGGCTCATTACCTCCCCTGTGGGCCTCATCGCGGGCACGACGATCAATCAGCGATCGATCGAACGCTCAACACAAGATTGGAGTTCTGAAAAAAACAAAAGCATCACACTTACTGTGGGTTTTTTCAACACATTTCTGAGGCGTGCGCGCACACACACACACACACACACACGCACACACACTCACACACACACTGTAAAACACTAACATTTCATTTCAGTAATGGATGCTTTATACCATACAGGGATGCACTAACATACTGACAAAGAGAGGTACACAGGAAAGACTCATCATGACCAACATGACTTTAACTTTGCTGAAACAATATACCACACACACGGTAATAAACAGGATATTTGATAGTGATGATACAGCTGCAACTAGCGCAAGTGTAACAGCTGTGACCACATCCATCACCACACACACCACCACCTCATCCAGAGCAGTCCATTGCATTTACTGAAGAAGATACACTGCTCCAAATTTCAACTGATGATTATTCACTCCTGGCCACTTCCTTGTTACACTTACTTTTTCCTTTAACAGACGCTTCTTCTCATCAACTTGATGACAAACATCAACATTTTAATGATTCTTGTTGTTTGCTAAAGAATCTGGACCACAGTTTGATCAATGCCATACTGTGAGGGGGGGAATTAAAAATTAAAAATAATAATAATAATGATAATGTTAACAATAATAATTATAATCGTGATTAAACATTCTTTTCTTCGTAAATACCACTTAGGACCAAGTCAGTCTGGGTGCGTTCAAGAGGCC
>JADBJO010002955.1:0-2500 GCA_016801955.1 Conus betulinus
CTTGGAGAGAGAGACAGAGAGAGAGAGACAGAGAGAGAGAGAGAGAGAGAGAGAGAAACGTGACATTCTGCGGCCGTTTTTGGTCTAAACTCCTGCCGTGCTTCCGTGAGGGTCCGTGCTAAATGCGACGGAAATAACAGCAGATAAACGCCGACATCTTTTCCTCCTAATCACGAAGAAGTCAACAGAGCGGTACAAATCACGTAGCACGGATAGCCCACGTATCAATGTTCATTTACAAAAGAGACAGAGATCACGAAGACGGGAGTTCAAACGATCTTGAATCTCACTCAGCCTTTTCCCGATTAAAACTAATTTCATTTTCAATATAAACGGGATCAGGGCAAGGGTAATGTTGCTTGTTGCTTATAGCCTAGCCGACCGCAAAAGGGGCCATATCTGGGGCTGTCACCGCGTTGAAGTCTACTCACACGTCATTCACACACACACACACACAACACACACACACACACACCGGAAATTTAATTAAAAAGTCTTTCTCAACAACAACAATCCCCCCTTAAAAAAAAAGTTTAAAAAAAATGTTAAAAATCTAAAAAAAAAAACCATACCGAAAATTTTGTTAAAAGTCTTTCTAAACACACACACACACACACACACACACACACACCGTACATTTCTTTAAGAAGTCTTTCCTCCATAAAATCTTAGATGAGGTAAAAAAAAAAAAATGTTAATCTATTCCAGAAATTCAAAGACCACATCAGGTGCGACATCTCTGAAAAAAAAAACATGATAAATATTGAAGTAAAGGGTTAGAGCACGAAAAGAAAATCTTTCCTCCGATTTTTTTGTATAAAAAAAAAAAAGAAGAAAAATTTTAACTTATCTGCCAGACAAAGGGAACAAACGAATTAAAAGACAGAAGACGACGCGTTTCAACCTCTTAGGTCTTCTTCAGGCAAGACAAACAACGTTCAGGACGATGTAAATGAAGAACGAGCAGTCACTTGTCTTTCTGAATTCTGCGCAAGATGGACCTTTGTCATTTTTTCTTAAAAAAAAAAAAAAAAAAAAACCTGTTTCAGTTTCCGCCTGCGGTCAACTCACTTTAAAACTAACTTTCCGACATTCTTTTCGTCTCCATACAACCAAAGCTAATAACGTCATCGGGTTAATGGGAGGGGGCGTCGGCATTCTACCCCCCCGTCATGACTCTCTCTCTCTCGCTCTCTCTCTCTCTCTCCACATTTCATTCCCCCAGCCCCTACTCTCTTTCACACACAATTCTCGCTGTCAGGCCAATTCTATGGAAAGTCAAAGGGCATCTCCTTGTTTGTTCTGTGCGCTCTGTGCTGTCAATTCTGCTAGGCCATTTGGTGTCGTAAGTAACATTCGTTTAGAAATATGGGCGTGCATTTATTCCAGCATGGGGAAGGGGGGGGGGGGGGATTCACCCTGTTTGTTTGTTATTCAAAGTTTGACAGTTTTTAGGTGGCAGAACACATATGTGATACCACCGATGATTTCGTGTCGACAGATTTCACTGATGGCCTACTTTCATCAACACGTACACCTATTTTCTCCTGCAATTTGACCCGACTCATTCACACACACCCAATCCCGTCTCCCCTTCCCCTTCCTCCCCTTTCCCCCTCCTCCCTCTCCGCTCTGGTGCATTTCTTTTGGAAGGATTTCAATGTAAGCCCGATCTCAACGGAGCCTGTGTCAACAATTCCTAATTCAGTGTCAATGGTCCTCAAGGTAGCCACTTTCTACACCTGTACAGGGCCTCATTCATACAGAATAAAACGTCATCAGTTGTTTGTTTATGTAGAGCTTGTTTACCCGTCATTCACTAACAAATGACAAGTATTTTAGAAAACGTGTGTCTTTTCACACACGCGTGAGCTTCATGATTGTGTGAGGTCCAACAACTCCATTCTGACAGACATAATCTTGGTTTAAGTCGTCAGCGCCATGTTGCCATGCTCTACAATGCCAATTTGTTTGAGCAGCATTTTCAGCCTTTCCTTTCTTCCATTCCGTCGGCGCACAAAACTTTTTTTTGTGTGTTGATGGTCCTTAATCTGCAGTTGGTGCTGCATGCTATCTGCAATATCGTGAGAAGACAAAAGAGCACCTCGGCTTGTCTCGTGAAGAACTGATTGTTCATGCACCAACCTTTAAACAAACTGGGGCAATGCACAGGCTTAAAAAAAATAGGACTTGCGCCATGGAAATACTGTTGACCGTCCTTGACCGACCTACGCTTTCGACAGATCTTACGGCTTGCGTTCCGCCCCCACAAACCTTGCACTCTTGTACACGAACATTCCAAATCTTCCGAGCTACAGTGTGGAAGTATGGTCCAGATATGAAAACCAACCGAACTACCATTCCTTTTTTTGTGTTGCGTTGAGGGGAACTTGTTGGCATCTTGTTACAAACGATTAGATTCTATTTTGTGATCTCAGGGGAGAATGGCTATCTTGTTGGAAACGAAAATAACGAGGAGTACGAGTGGAAAGCAACAGAA
>JADBJO010002955.1:7500-20000 GCA_016801955.1 Conus betulinus
CATTGCTCGTTCATTTTTCGTTGTACTGAGCGTTGTGCATCTTGCCTGAAGAAGACTTAACAGGTCGAAACGCGTCGTGTTTTGTCTTGTGATTCATTTGTCTACGTTCTTCGGGGGATCCTCAAGAACTCTTTATTAAAATTCATTTAGATTCCTGCCTCCAGTGACACCTCATTTTGCTGCTAGATTTTCAGTTCTGGTCGGAGCAGAATCAGAATCCTCCAGGCAAGGACAGGAGCAGCAGCTGTAAAAAAAAAAAAAAAAAAAAAAGGTTCCAACTGGATGCGTTTGAAGAGGAACAAAAGTGAACTTCATAAGTTCTTACAAGAACAAACCACCTCTGCAATGCTAAGCCTCAACAGATGACTTTAGCGCTATGAAGGAAGAGCTAAAACATCCACTTTTCTGAAGGGGAGAACGACAGACTACCAGACTGATACAACAGCACTTTCGTAACAGAATAGCATAGTCTTCACTTCGAAAACGTGAATCTGACCATTGATCAACCCGCCCCCAGAACTAACGGTCAAGGGACGATGATAGTGGCAGTGTTGCATGCGTGCATAGTAGCGGGGATTGTGTGACTGAGCCACGCATCAGTCTGCCTCTTTCATCATCAAGGCACACAGCCCACCTTCTTCTTCCTCCCACCTTCTCTCTATCTCTGTCTCTCTCCCTGTCCGTCTCTGCCTCTGTCTCTGTCTGTTGCTGCTAGATTCTCTCTCTGTCTTTCTCCATCCTCTCTCAAGGACCCCTGTCTCCTTTCCTCCTCCTCCTCTCTCTCTCTCTGTTTCTCTCCTCTCTCTCTCTCTCTCCTCTCTCTCTCTCTCTCTTCTCAATATATATATACACCTCTGTCTCCTCCTCCCCCCCCTCTCTCTCTCTCTCCCCCTGAAGGAAGAGCTCCCTCTCTCTGTCTGTCTGTCTGTCTGACTCTCCTCTCTCTCTCTCTCTCTCTCTAATAGAATATATAGTCTCTCTTCGAAAACTCTCTCTCTCTCTCTCTCTCCTCTCTCTCCTCTCTCTCTCTCTCTCTCTCTCACCCTCTCTCTCCCTCCTCTCTCTCCCCCTCTCTCTCTCTCTCTTCCCATTCTCTTTCTCTAATTCCCCTCCCTCTCTCTATATCCTCTCTTTCTCTTTCTTTTTCTTGCCCTCTGTCTCTCTCTCTCTGTCTCCCTCTCTCCTCTCTCTTCTCTCCTCTCTCCTCTCTCTCTCTCTCTCTCTCTCTCCCTCTCTCCCTCTCCTCTCTCTCTCTCTCTCTCTCTCTCTCTCTCTCCTCTCCCCTCCTCTCTCTCCCCCCTCTCTCTCTCTCTCTCTCTCTCTCTCTCTCTCTCTCTCCCCTCTCTCTCTCTTTCTCCTCCCTCTCTCTCCCCTCTCTCTCTCACTCTCTCTCTTTCTCTCCTTCTCTCTCTCTCTCTCTCTGGCTCTCTCTCCTCCTCTCTCTCTCTCCTCTCCCTCTCGGGACTCTCTCTGCGCTCTCCCTCCTCTCTCTCTCTCTCTCTTCTCTCTCTTTCAGGCGTCCTTCCTCTCCTCCCTCTCTCTCCTCTCTCTCTCTCTCTTTTCTCTGTGTTCCAGACTGGTTTCTGCTGCTTCCTCCCTCCTCTTGCCTCTCTCTCCCTTCCCTCTCTCCTCTCCCTCTCTCTCCTCCCTCTCTCTCTCTCTCACTCTCTCTCTGCCTCCCTCTCCTCCCCATCTCTCCCTTCCTCTCTCTTCCGCCCCCAGTCTCCTCTCCCCAACCCAACTCTTTCTCCCACCTCCCTCTCCTCTCTCTGTCCCACCCCCTCTTCTCTCCCTCTCCCTCTCTCCTTCCCACCTCTCTCTCTCTCTCTCTCTCTCTCTCTCTCTCTCTCTCTCTCTCATCCGCGGCACCCTGGTACAGTCTGCTGCAGACGAGAGAACACTGTCTGCCCGCTGGCAGTGCAGCGCGGCGCCAAAGCTGGCAGCATCGTGACCGTGAGCGATTTGCCCTGGGTTCCAGACTGAATGTGAACGGGCTGCAAGTGTAGGACCAGGCTTGGAGAACGTGTCTGTGACTGGTCAGTGTCCTTTGGTGTCATCCAAACGTTTCTGTGACTGGTCAGTGTCCTTTGGTGTCATCCCTACGTTTTCTGTGACTGGTCAGTGTCCTTTGGTGTCATCCTAACGTTTTCTGTGACTGGTCAGTGTCCTTTGGTGTCATGCTAACGTTTCTGTGACTGGTCAGTGTCCTTTGGTGTCATGCCAACGTTTCTGTGACTGGTCAGTGTCCTTTGGTGTCATCCCACCGTTCAAACTTTACTGGTCAGTGTCCTTTGGTGTCATCCCAACGTTTCTGTTACTGGTCAGTGTGTGTTTGTGTGTGTGTGTGTGTGTTTCTGTGTGTGTGGTCAGTGTCTTTGGTGTCTCTCCCAACGTTTCTCTGACTGGTCAGTGTCCTCTTGTGTCATCTGTTTGTTTTCTGTGACTGGTCAGTGTGTGTGTGTGTGTGTGTGTGTGTGTGTGCAGTTGCAAAAGCGGTCTGTCAAGTCAAGTCAAGTCAGTCAAAATTTTATTTTCAGATGGAAACATTGAATAAGCAGAGAGAAACTGCTTTTTTACATCAAGCCATCATAACAAAACAAAGAAACTTGAATGATAAAATAATGAAAACGAAGAAATACAAAGAGTGAAAATCAGCGGAAAGGGGCGAGGGAGGTGGTGGGGGGTGAAACCTAAGATGGATGAGGAGGGGAGAGGAAATAGGAGGAGGGAGGTGGTAAGATGGAGGCGTGGGGATGGAGGGAGAAGGAGTACAAAAACTATAGTGATTCAGGCAGTTTATGTGTGGGTGAATGAAGTATGCAAGTGATGAAGTGTATTATTCCATTAATGATAGAATATGACATCCCCTCCATTCCCCACGCATCCCCCATACCTCTTCCACCTTGACAATTTTAAGTGAGAAGTGATAAGATCTACAGATAAGGGCCAGTTGAACTATTTTTGACAAACACTTACAATCTGAATCAAGAACAGAGTAATTGTTTAAAATATATGGTAAAGGCAATGAAGTCGATCCATCAGTGTAACCATCAATACCCGAATGTCTTAAAAGCTGTCTTGCTCTTGGGCATTGAATCAGCAAATGACTGACATTTAAGGATTTCCCACACATACATTTCACATTATGACAATGTTTTGTCTTCAATGCGTTCAAACGGAATCTATGGATTAAGCTTTCAATCTCCCTAGACGAGGAGGAGACTTGTTTGAACGTTTTCCCATTGTACCCATCACTAAATTTTATACAATTGTGATAATATTGAATGTCTGAGTTCATCAATGAGGTTTTACTTTTTCTTTTAACGTTGAATTTATAATTGAAAAACATTCATTCACATCTAAGGGAACTTTGAGTGGGTATTGCGTAATGGACATTTTGAGCTGCTTTTCGTGCAAGTTGATCTACCCGCCCGTTGGGCACTTTACCACAATGAGAGGGGATCCAGCAAAAAGTGTCAGTAATGCCTTGCATGGATAAAAGGTGAATAATGTGATGAATTTCAAATATCATATCAAGTCGGATTGAAGGACATGCAGACTTAATCGAGCAGATTGCTGCTTTAGAATCAACACCTATTAAGATTTGTGAACTTTTTATTGGAAAATGTAGAATAAAATCTAGCGATTTAAGTATAGCAAGTAATTTGGCACTGAATATCGATAACTGTTTACCAAGATAGAAGAGCTTTTGTACTTTGAGGCTAGGGATTATGAAGGCTGTTCCCATGTTATTATTTTCTAGCACTGAGCCGTCTGTAGAAATTTTCAAATGATGATTGTACTTAGTTTCTAAATGAGTGTAAACAGATGTTCTTAAGATATGTGGATAATCCTTTTTTGAAACATCTGTATAATCAATATCAAAGGAGGTTTTACAGTGTTCCCATTTTGGAATAGGTGAATACGTGGGCTTTTTGGGCTATGTTATTTTTATCTATTTTGATATCCTTTAGAAGATCAGAGGAAAATGAGTAAATAGACCTTGCTGACTGTATGTTTTTGGCACGTTTTCCAAAATCCCTCTCTGATTTAAACCATACTTCTTCTGAGCAAAAATTGTTTTGTGAGAAGCTCTTTAAGACAAACTTTGAAGTAGAAGCTTTCCGAAGTTTGAAAGGGGCAAGATCCCTGCTTCATTATAGGTCCCTAAGTTAGACGTATGTGTGGGAACTCCAAGGGCAATTTTATACACTTTGCAGTCAGTGCTCTGAAGTTTATTTAAAAGGTATTGAGGTGCATTGAAAAATACTTCTTGAGCCTAAGTTAGTCTGAATAAGTGAATAAGGGCAGTCGCTAAAATGGTTAATGATTTCGAATCCTATCCCCAAGATTGTTTGCTAATTATTTTTTTTTAGGAAATTTAAGCTTTTTCTTGCTTTGTTTAAAATGTATTCAATATGAATGTTCCAAGTTTAACTTATTGCTGAAGATAACACCTAGTGAGTGTGCGTGCGTGTGTGTGTGTGTGTGTGTGTGTGTGTGTGTGTGTGTGTGTGTGTGTGTGTGTGTGTGTGTGTGTGTGTGTGTGTGTGTGTGTGTGTATGTGTGTGTGTGTGTGTGTGTGTGTGCGTGTGCGTGTGTGGTGTGTGTGTGTGTGTGTGTGTGTGTGTGAAGTCATGAAGTAGTGATATGACGTTGTGTATTAGAAAGACCCTCCCCCCCCCACCTCTCTCCTAAGCTGGCGGTTGATGACTGTTCTATGATTTCATGGCGTTAGGCCCTGATGGGGATAACGCTTACGGTAAGCGAGGCGGGCAGGGGCGCGATGCCAGCAGTTTTGAAGAGGTTGGTGGGTGAAGGGGGGGTGCAGGAAAGGAATACCGCCAGTCCTCTGCTTGGTTAATGTCGCCAGCCGTCGGCGCAACTTGGACGTGGTACCCCTTGCCCCCATCCAATCACCTATCCACCCACCCACCCAAGGAACTAACCCACCCTGTTTGCAGTGCTACACACACTGTTTCCTGCCGTTGTTCCTCTCACTTCCCTACCCATCTCTGTCTGTCTGTCTGCCTGCGTGCCCTGTCTGTCTGTCTGTCTGTCTGTCTCTCTCTCTCTCTCTCTCTTGTTCATTTTTTTTTGTTATTATGTTCATTTTCTTGTCTGATGATATTTTTTGTAATGCACTCACGCATTGTTGTTGTATTTTTCAATGTAGATTGACGAATTGTTTCATATTCTTTTTTCTTGCTCAGAGGGTTGGATATAAAAAAAAAGTGCTTATGCTTGATCCGTTACACATTTAAAATGAAATTCGTTCGTTAGCTCTCTCTCTCTCTCTCTCTCTCTCTCTCTCTCTCTCTCTCTCTCTCTCTCTCTCTCTCTCTCTGTTATCTATGAATCAATAGAAATTCTTTCCAGATTTTTTTTTTTTGCAGTAGAATTATACATTCTTTTCATAACATATTCACCAAGGTCCTTTGTTAGATTCCTCTATATCATATCCTTAATCAGTTCATGCACTAATTGAACCAAATATTTCATCTACTTGTTTATTATTATTATTATTACTAGTATTATTATTATTATTATTATCAGTATCATCATTAGTATTATCGTTATTACAATTATTTGTTTTTTCCCCTTTTTTTTATTACGATTTATCTATTTATTTGTATCTACTCATTTGTGACATTCGTTTGTTGTATGTTTTTTTTTTCTTATATGCTTTTCAAACGCTAAGCATTTCTCTATAGGCCATTGGCGCTGGCATGAGAGCATTTCTGCGTGCGAGTCAAGGTACCCGATTTCGACGTGGGTACGAAAGTAACTATAAAATGAGTTAGGGGATAGTAAATAATGAACAACAAGCCAGTAGGGTAACTCTGCTTGCTCCCACAAAAAAAAAACAAACACACGCCCATATTTCCAAAGGAATGCTGTTTGCTGTTCCCTGTTTCATTCCATATTTACTTTCGTTTTTCAGTCAAATCGAGGTGACCTGTATTTCTTTTCTGTTCGTCCATGTACTTCTCCGACTATATTCAAGATCGGAAAGGCTGTGCCAGTCTTGAATAATGTTGTTTTCTATTTGCTCATGTCTCCAGTTGTTGTGGCTGTGTCGATGTGTCCGGCACAGGGTTTTATCGGCAAGCTTGCGACATCCTTTTGTTTGTTCTCTGTGCTCTGTGCTGCCAGATCTGTTAAGGGGATTCAGTGTCATAAGCAGCATGCGTTTTGTGGGTAGTCGTTTTGTGCCCGGGAAGACTGAGGCGTGAGCGGAGCCCTAACGACGTTGTCAACAGCCGATCTCCTGTGCTTTTATGGTTTAAGACCTGAAAAAAAAAGTATGCCCTTTAACAAGAGAATCAGACTGGATTGAAATATTACACCATGATTTCAGAAGCTGTCACGCACACACACACACACACACACACACACACACACACACACACACACACACACACACACACACACACACACACGCCACACACACACACACACACACACACACACACACACACACACCACACACAGGGAAGTTAAATGCAGGATTTTTGTTGGGGGGGGGGGGGGGGGGGGGGGGGGGGGGGGGGGGGGCACAGAGGAAATTGAATTATAATTTATTTCAGCTAATTATTATTTTTTTAAATATTATTACGGTTCTTGTTATAATTAGTATTGTTACAGCTATTTTTTTTTTTAATCTTTATCATTATTATTATTATTGTTGTTGTTGTTGATATTATCATTGTTATTATTGTTTTTATTATTATTCATTATTATTATATTGTTGTTGTTGTTATTGTGTTATTATTATCATTGTTGTTGTTGTTGTTGTATGAAAGATCATGTGTCTGAATTCATAGCCAATTTTTCTCCAAGAGCAGCCCAATTTTACACAAATGTGTTGTCACAACAAATCAGTTTTCATTGCCTGGTTGGTTGATTCGTGTGTGTGTGTGTGTGTGTGTGTGTGTGTGTGTGTGTGTGTGTGTGTGTGTGTGTGTGTGTGTGTGTGTGTGACCTCCCACCACACCCACAACTCCTCCCCCCACCCCCCACCCCACTTTGCGAAATGAGTAAGTCATCTGAGAACCGTAACGTTAGCTCATGTTCCAAATGGAATGTGATGTGATGTGATGTGGTTAGCGTCGCGGACTCCCGGCTGGGAGGTCGTGGGTTCGAATCCCATCAGAGTAATATGGGTTTTTTCTGCCCCGACTGGCTCCTACCCAGAGTTGAGTTTGCTGCGGACTCAGTTGGGAAGACTGGGACCACACAGTCGAGTTTCATCCACTTAATGGATGCGTTTCTGCTCAAATTTCCTGACCAACACTGCAGGTGCCTGTATCTCTTGGGCCTCTTCTTACTTCTTCTTCTTCTTCTTCTTCTTCTTCTTCTTCTTCTTCTCTTTCTTCTTCTTCTTCTCCTCCTCCTTCTTTTTCTTCTTCTCCTCCTCCTCCTCCCTCCTCTCCTCTTCCTCCTCCTTCTATTACTCCTCCTCATCCTTCCTCTTCCTTCTTCTTCTCCTCCTCCTCCTCCCTCCTCCTCTCCCTCCTCCTTATATTACTCTCCTCCTCCTCTTCTTCTTCTTCTTCTTCTTCTTCTTTTCGTTTTTTTCTTCTTCTTCTCCCTCTATCTCTTCTTATTCTCTTTGGTCTAGCTATAGTGGAAGTCACTCCGTTTTGGGTGGAGGATTGCGTTGTTGTGTGTTTCCTACTTTCAGGAGTGCCACAGAGAGCTCAGCTACCTGTTAGGCGTGGGGTTCCTAGAGTTGGTGCGCAGCTTCTTCGGAAGCATGTCCGAGTGTGACCCTCCTAGCATTGGAAGTTCTGAAAACTCTCTCTCTGTGCAGCACTTCGGCTCCCGAGGCTCTCGGATGGTGACCTCTTTTCATGCCAAGCCCCTGCGTGGTGGTTGCGAGTGTGTATACGTAGAAAAGAAAAAAAAAGGTTGACTGAGCTCAATTACATATGAAGTTGTGCTGTCAAACTGCTGCCCATGCCTTGCTGTTTCCTGACCGGATGGCAGTCGGTGAGCTGTCTGTTTGTATTCTATTCTCTCCCCTTGCTTTCCGGATAGTCTTATCCCTACGTGCGGACTCCTATCCAGCCAGACTGCCTGTGACAGTATGTATGTATGTATGTATGTATGTGTGTATGTGTGTATGTATGTATGTATGTATGTATGTATGTATGTATGTATGTATGTATGTATGTATGTGTGTATGTGTGTATGTATGTGTGTATGTATGTGTGTGTATGTGTGTATGTGTGTATGTATGTATGTATGTATGTATGTATGTATGTATGTATGTATGTATGTATGCACGTATGCATGTGTATGTATGTATGCATGTATGAATGTATCAACGTATGTATGTATGTATGTACATTCGGGGAGGGGGGGAGGGGGGCTGGAATAGCTCAGTGGTAAATTTTAGTGATCCTGAGATTGCGGGTTCGAATCTCGCCGGGCCGTTTTGGTACAGGGAGAGTTTTCCCTCCGAATTAGGTTCTGACTCCTTTTCCCATACAGTCCTTCGAATAAGACTATAAACCGAGGATCCGTGTGTAAACGCACGCATAACATCTTACACACACGTAAAATCCCATCTCCGACATTCGGAAGAGAAGGCCAGTTTGGCCATTGGTATGGATGACACGTTACACATAGCATGCACCCTGCGTGAGAAATGGAAAATAATGAAGGAAGTAAGGAAACTGAGTGAACAATATTGAACGATTGGGTATCACAGTAACTGGATGACACGGGAAACGACTGAATGAAGCGCCAGCTGGCAGCTCTTCAGTCGGCACTACCCAGGTAGGCAGCCCGTTGTGTAAACGAGTGAGGTTTCTAAAGCGCTTGCTTGGTCTCTGGTCGAGGATAGGCGCTTTATAAGTACTCACGATAATAATAATGATGAATGTATATATGTATGCATGCATGTATGTATGCATGCGTGTATGTTTGTGTGTGTGTATGTATGTATGTATGTATGTATGTATGTATGTATGTATGTATGTATGTATTTATGTATAAACGGTGTTGAAGATCTACCAAGGCTGAAACCTGATCTATGCTTCATCGACCATCGAAACTGACGCTGCAAGGGGAAGATACACCGATGTATGGAAAAGATGAGCCGTACCAGTATCTTGGATTTCAAACAAATCTGGCTGGAACTTCTGAGAAAGAGCAACTAACACAGGCGAGCGAGGAATTCGAAAGAACGCTAGAAAAAATTTCGCTTTCACCTTTACCATTGTGCAAAGAAAATTGATGCTGTAAACGTCATGGCTTCTTCAAAATTGAGCTTTTATTACAGCAATTCAGAATTCACAGAAAAAACTTCTGAAGACTCTGGAAGATAAGATAGTTGATTTTGTTCGCATTCATCTCAAGCTAAATTCTTCTACCAATCGAGCGCACATGTTCCTTCCCCGAAAACAAGGCGGCCTTGGTCTGTTGAAACCAAGTACCATGTACTACGCCAAACGCATCTCATTCCTGATCTCTGTTCTCAACAGTGATGACCAACATGTCAGAATGGTAGCGCGCAACAGTTTCCATCTCCACATGGAAAAGAGAAAAGTGCCTCACGCAGATCCAGACGACAGCAATTTGGAGGGATATGCCACAGACTCCGAAGGGAAGTTAAGGAAAGGCAGTAAGGTCAACTGGTCACGGTCTTCCTTCGTTGAGCTCCATGAGCTGTGTGTGCGACTGGATCTAAGGCTGGAATTCGATGAAAACAGCGACAGTTTCGGAGTAGTACTCCCAGCTTCTGAGGATGGAGTAGTTCAAATGCGCTACAGTAATTCTAAACAATTGTACAGCGCAATCAAAAGAATGCAAATGGACAAGGATACGCACCATTTTCAGCAGCTGCAACAACAAGGGAGAATCATCCGGGTTGCAATTCCGGATGCGGCAATGACCCACTCCATAGGACACCTCACCAACACTAACGTCAATGACCAAATAACCAGGTTCATCAGCAAGGGACGTCTACAGCTGCTGGAGACCAATGCAGTGAACAACATCTACTATCCTGATACTTACCGGAGAGAGTGTGCTTTGTGCGGGTTTCGTTCTGACACAAATTCCCATGCCTTGAATGGATGTCGTCAACTGTGGGGCCTCTCTACACACAAAGACACGACAGATGCGTTGAGATCATCAGAAAGGAGCTACAGAAATGCATTGCGACGGATTTTGTGGATGTTTTTCAAAATAGGCCTGTCTCTATAAACGGTGTTGAAGATCTGCCAAGGCTGAAACCTGATCTATGCTTCATCGACCATCGAAACTCGGTGGCATTCGTCATCGAGTTTCAAACCCATTTGACGCATTCATACAAACATGCTATGAGGGCAAATTTCAAAAGTACATGCCTCTTTGCTATGCTCTTAGTGATGCCGGATTTAGCACGAAAGTGGTTGTTCTTGTAATAGGTTCACTAGGCATAGTTCATAAAAGAGTGGGTTTCAGGACTTTCAATGTTAGGACTGCCCATAACAAAATGTAAACAACTCGCAAAATACTTGAGCATGTCTGTCATGATTGGGTCTAGGCGTGTTTGGTCAAGGCGGAATCACCTCATGAACCAGCATTGAAACTGACAGATGTTGACTTTCAAACTGTGCTTTAAAGGGGGATGGAGGGGGGGGGGGGGGGGGGGGGGGAGGGGGGGGGAGGGAGAGGGAGATAGATAGGGAGAGAGAGAGGAGAGATAGATAGAATGAAGAGAGAGAGAGAGAGAGATAGAGAGAGAGAGAGAGTATGAAGAGTGAAAGATAACGAGAGATGATGCGAGAGAGTATGTGAAAGATAACGTTATCGATGCGCCTGCAATCTGGACTACTGTGTGCATTGTTGTTGATTTGACAAGTTGATGCATTAAAGTAATTGTATGTATGTATGTATGTATGTTTGACAAGTTGATGCATTAAAGTAATTGTATGTATGTATGTATGTATGTATGTATGTATGTATGTATGTATGTATGTACGTACGTACGTACGTACGTACGTATGTATGTATGTATGTATGTATGTGTGTGTATGTGTGTATGCATGTATGTATGTATGTATGTATGTATATGTATGTATGTATATGTATGTATGTATGTATGTGTATGTGTATGCATGTATGTATGTATGTATGTATGTATGTATGTGTGTGTATGTATGTATGTATGCATGCATGTATGTCATCAGATGAGAATGATGATCGCGATGATGGCGGTGAGGGTGGTGCTCTACTCAATGACATATGGTAAGTAGGATGCGCATTCTTTCTTTTAAACATATGTTTGCTTCATTTATTTTGTGCTAGTTCTATTCCACAGCTAAAGAGAAACAAAGCCGAGCAAAAAAGAAAAAAAAAGAGTCATGTTGATATAAAAGGCTTGTATTAGGGGTGTTATTATCGGTGTTATTGTTACCTTCAATTACTTTATTTTTTTTAACTACACACACACACACACACACACACACACACACACACACACACACACACACACCACACACACACACACACCACACATATATATATATATATATATATATATATATATATAGAGAGAGAGAGAGAGAGAGAGGAGAGAGAGAGAGAGAGAGAGAGAGAGAGAGAGAGAGAGAGAGAGAGAGAGGTGTGCTACATCGGTGGAATGGTATTTTGTGTGTGAAATCCTTTAGGTGACATTATTAAATGATGCCCAATGTATGTGTGTGTGTGTGTGTGTGTGTGTGTGTGTGTGTGTGTGTGTGTGTGTGTGTGTGGTGCATGTGTGTGTGCATGTGTTTGCTTGCGTTCATGCTGTGTGTGTGTGTAGGTGCATGTGTATGTGCGTGCATGTGTCGCTTGCTTCATGCACATGTGTGTGTTGTGTAAGTATGTATGCAAGTGTGTGTTGTGCATGGATGCTCGCTTGCGTTCGTGCACATGCGTGTGTGCGCGTGTGTAAGTATGTGTGTACGTACATATGTGTGTGTGTGTGCGTGCATACGCGCGTGTGCGCGTGCGTGTGTGTGTGTGCGTGTGTGTGTGTGTGTGTGTGTTTATCTGAATACATGCATGACTTTAATCATCGCCGTAGGGCGTGAGTCTCCCATACCGATTTTCAATTTTGAATAATTGACAAAATAAATAAATAAATAAATAAATAATAAAATGAAATAACAATGAGACGTATATATAAATATATACAAATAATAACACATGGGCCGAATTGTCCTGATGTTTAAGATATGTTTAAAGTGATTCTTGACAATATATGTAGGCGTAAACTTCTTTCGGCTGGTTGTCTGGAGTGTTTTGCCTCTGGCATCCCATAGCTCCATGTTGTGGCACGCACAGACTCAGTCTGTGTCAGAAAAAAAGGGAAGACCAGGTTGTGAACCTCACAGAGCTGCACTCTCTAAATACATTATCACCAGACAGAGGTGGGAAGGGGGTTGAATGAATTGGGGGGGGGGGGGGGGGGAGGGGGGAAGAGGGTTGCGTCACAGAAAACACCCATTTTTTCTCCT
>JADBJO010002955.1:25000-27500 GCA_016801955.1 Conus betulinus
TGTGGTGACTATTCTCTTCTCTCTGTCTCTGTCTCTCTCTCCTCTCTGCCTCTCTGCGAGTGTGTGCGTGCATGCTCTTGCATGCGTGCGCGCGAGCGTATGTGTGTGGATGTGTGCGTTTTTTTTGTGTGGTGTGTGTGTGTGTGTGTGTGTGTGTGTGTGTGTGTGTGTGTGTGTGTGTGTGTGTGTGTGTGTGCGCGAAAGCGCTCGCGCGCGTCTGTGTCTCAGTGTCTGAGAGAGAGAGAGAGAGAGAGAGAGGAGAGAGAGAGAGAGAGAGAGAGAGAGAGAGAGAGAGAGAGAGAGAGAGAGTGTGTGTGTGTGTGCGCGCGCGCGCGCGTACGTCCACGCGCGCGTGCAAGTGTGTGTGTGTGTGTGTGTGTGTGTGTGTGTGTGTGTGTGTGTGTGTGTGTTGTGTGTGTTAGAGAGAGAGAGAGAGAGAGAGAGCGAGAGAGAGAGAGAGAGAGAGAGAGAGAGAGAGAGAGAGAGAGAAACAGACAGACAGACAGAGAAGCAGAGACAAACAGATGCAGATGTAGACGCCGATGTATATTCAAAAAGGCCGTACCCCCTTATAAGGGGGTACATTTATAACAAACCACGCAATTCATTAATATATAGTTATTAAACAAGCTTGCGACAACATTTACTGTCTTAAACACATCATTTCGAATTCTAAATACTTTTACACAATCCAGACATGTGAGAATGTTTTAATCGTCGTTTTTTTTTTTTTCATTCGATGATGCCATTAACATAATACGTTTAAAAAGAAACAAGGATTTCTTAGGTACTTAGGTGGAATCAAGTGCTGTCTAATAGTTCGTAGTTCTGGGCAAGACAAAACAAAATGAACCTCATTTTCATCATCTTCATGACAGAGCGGACATGTGAAATTACAAATCATTCAAAGGCCTGTAACGGTTAGAATGTACACAAATATCCGATACACCAAATGTGAATTTAGTTTCAATATATTTGATATGTCTGTTAATCTGCATAGACAAAAACTTTGGAATACAATGTGCAGGGTTTAATACTCTATAAATATCAAATCTGTGACTGTCTTCAACATGGGAATCGATTAACCTTTGCCGAAACACACGGATAATACTATGTATGTTGTCTACACCCCTGATTCTCCCACACACAAAATCAAAACCCAATTCGTACAATTTCAACCTAACTTTAGACGCCCAATTGCTTTTTTACCCCTAGCATCTAGCTGTAGTAACATTTTATATGCTGCTTTATGTGGTAATCTATCGGGTGCCATACGGGTCATTTTTTAGCCAGTAGCAAATGCACCTTACTACAGAAAGTAAATAAATGGGATACTTGTTAGTCTCTCCATAAACCACGTCATTGGGTGTTTGTATTGAAACACCGAGAAACTTTTTCAATGCATACAAATGAATCTTTTCAATTTGTATAGAAACAGTATCGAGACTCCATAACTCAGCTCTGTATTGCACCATGGGTTGAAATTGGGAATCGAACAACTTTAAAAACAATGGAGGAGACTCATTATTGAACATACGCAGTTTCTTTACAATACAAAGTAAGCAATGTTTAGCTCTGCTTACAAGATCTTTGCAAGCAAAACTGAAACTTAAAACGTGTTGGAAAAATGTATGCCCAGGTACTTATTTAACATTCACCACTGGCATAGTTATTCTGTTGTACGTCCATTTTTTCTCTCTGCAGCAAGATGTCCACCTTTTCTAAACACTATAATATTACCTTTTCCATGTTTACCTTCAACTGGAGTGATGCAGAAGCTCCTTCTAAACTGTTTAATTGATTTCGGAGACCAACTGTTGTTTTCTGACATCAATACAACGTCATCAGCTAAGAGAAGAATAAAAAAATCTCCAAAGCATCATTTCAAAGGAAGTGCCTTGCCTATCATTATTTGTTGCTTCTAAAGTCAATTCACAAATAAACATGGAAAAGAGAACAGGACTATATAGACATCACCTTGTTAGACTCCCAAGGAGCAGCTTATGTAGTCTGGGTATAGATGATCTGGATTTCACATTGGACTTCACATAATCATACATGCTTAAGATGCATTTTTGTAACTTACCCTCGGATTCCACGCTTAACCCAAATTGGCCATGACACACTTCTATTGACAGAATCAGATGCTTTTTCAAAATCCATAAAAGCTATGTAGTTTTCAATTTAGACAAAACTGCTTTTGAATAAAGGCCATTAAAGTAAACATGTGATCTATAGTGGAATAGTGCCGTTTAAATCCAGCTTGATATTCGCCCGTAATGTTATTCTCTTCGACCCATTCTTGAAGTTTTCTGTTAATAATAGCACTATATAGCTTACTTCCAATGTTCCTCAGCAAGATTCCTCTGTAGTTTGTTTGGGTTGTTAACATCACCTTTTTATACAATGGGAGAACACCTTTCAGGAAACACACCCTTGTCAAATAGAGCATTCAAAAATAACGCTAAAAAGTGAATCACCAGATCGAATTTGCATGTAG
>JADBJO010002955.1:32500-42500 GCA_016801955.1 Conus betulinus
GCATTTCTCACCTTAGGTCTACTTCAAAACCACGTCTTTCACCTTAGGCCCTTCTCTAACCGCATTTCTCATCATAGGCCTTCCTCTAATCGTATTTCTCACCTTAGGCCTACTTTTAACCCCATTTCTCAATGTAGGCCTAGTCTTAACCGCATTTCTCACCTTAGGCCTACTTTTAACCCCATTTCTCATCATAGGCCTAGTCTTAACCGCATTTCTCACCTTAGGCCCACTTCTAACCACATTTCTCATCTAAGGCCTTACTTTAATCGCATTTCTCACATTAGGCCTACTTTAACCGCATTTCTCACATTAGGCCTACTTTAACCGCATTTCTCACATTAGGCATACTTTAACCGCATTTCTCACATTGGGCCTACTTTAACTGCATTTCTGGCCTAGGCCTACGTTTTTTCGCATTTCTCACCTTAGGCCTACTTCTAGACACATATCTCACCTTAGGCCTACTTCTAACAACATTGCTCACGCTAGGCCTACTTCTAACAGCATTTCTAGCCATAGACCTACTTTGCCCGCATTTCTCATCTTAGTCCTACTTCTTACTACATTTCTCACCTAAGGCCTACTTTTGCCCGCATTTCTCACCTAAGGCCAACTTCTTACTGCGTTTCTAACCATAGGCATAAAGCTAACCGCATTTCTGCTTTTAAGCCTATTTCTAACCATATAGCTCACCTTATGCCTACTTCCACCCACATTTCTCAGCTTAGGCCTACTTTTAACCACATGTTCTAACCCTAGGCCTACTTCTAACTGCATTTTCTCATTTAAGCCCATCACTGGCCGCATTTATGACCTTAGGCCTACTTCTAAACGTCTTAGGCCTACTTCTTGCCGCATGTCTAGCCCAAGGCCTATTTCTAGCCGCATTTTTTCACCTTAGGCCTACTTTTAACCACATTTCGCACCTAAGACCTACTTCTAATCACATTTCTAACCATAGGCCTACTTCTAAACGCATTTTTTATCTTCAAGTCTGTTTTCTAACTGCATTTCTCACCTAAGGCCTACTTCTAACTGCACTCCTCGTCACCTTTGTCCTATTTTCCCCCGCATTTCTGACCTAAGGCCCACTTCTAACGGCATTTCTCACCTAAGGCCTATTTCGAACCACGTTCCTCGCCTAAGGTCTACTTCTAACCGCATTTCTCACCCCAGGCCTACTTATGATCGCATTGTTCACCTGAGGCCTACTTCTTAACCACATTTCACACCTTACGCTCACTTTTAATCGCAATTCTAACCCTAGGCCTACTTCTACTCGCATTTCTAACCCTAGGCCTACCTCTTACGAATAAGAATATTTCTGAGCCCATCTTTTAACTTCCAGCCTGATCCTACTTTAAACCCTGTTCCTGTGGCCACCAGTGGCTGTACTTTTGACCCTAACCTTTGCCTAAGACGTATAACACCCATGACCTTTTTAAGTCTGCCCCTCTCCCCTCTTCAGAGTCAAAAGTTGAAGTTGACATCCAACTGGCCAGAGGCACTTAAGGATAGTGTATGCTCACAGACCGAAGTCTGTATTTTTCGTGGCAGGCGTTGTCGTTGAGAGTAGTCTTGGGTCTGTTTCTGGATGGGGGCTGTCGTTTTTTTTGTAGCTCCCTCTCTCCTGTGGTTCCCAGTGAAGCCCTATTTACTTTGTAGTGTTGGTCGGCTAACAGTGGATTTTTTTTTTTTTCGCCTCTCCCTTCCGCTCCCCCCCCCCTCCCTCCCTCCTCCCGGCTCCCCCTACTTCCCTAATGGCCTGTCTTCAGGGCCACCAGACTACCTTCTTCATATTCAAGTGGCGATGGTGTTGTGCCGCGTGAGGCCGCCCCAAAGAGGGAGCAGGACCCAAGTCGATGGGGGTGTTACACGAGTCCGCGCGTATGGTCCAACGCTGACTACGACCACTCTAACCCTCAGTCTGTAACAACTACAGACCCTGCCCCTGCTTCTTCTTCTCACCCTTATCCTCTTTCACCCGTGACCCTACTTTTAAACGTAACCCCAAACCATAGAACACAGGAATCGGTTGAAAAACAACCACCTGTTATTGTGCTCGCTATAGTTGGGAAGATCTGTAAAATATCAGTCTCCTGATGTCACCCTCCTTCTCCCCTCTCCCTTCCCCTCTTTGTCTGTAGCTTTTTTTTTTTTTTTTGGCATGGAACATCAAAAGATAGTAGTCACATAACAGCCCTTTCTCTCCTCTTTTACTGTCGCTTTTATATCCTGAAGTTCTGTAGATATTGGTCATACAACAGAACCTACCCCCCCCCCCCCCCCCCCAACTGCCCCCACCCCCACCCCACATTCCACTCGGTAATATCACTTGCAGCTGCAGTCTGAAGTCTTTCACATGACTGATCACCCCCCCCCCCCCCCCTGCTCCTTTTCTCTTCCCTTCAACTGCAACTTACATAGCTGGAAGACATGTATACATATACACAACTTACCTGCAACCACTTCATCTCCCCACTCTCTCCCTCCTTTCTCCCACTCTCCCTCCCCGCTCTCTCTCTCTCTCTCTCTCTCCCCCCCCCCCTTCCCCTCTCTCCCTCTCTAATCCTGTGACTTTTGTTTTTAGGTGTGAGGTATCTGTAGATGTGTCTCTCACACACACACACACACACACACACACACACACACACACACACACACACACACACACACACACACACCACACACACACACACACACACACACACACACACACACACACACGCACACACACACACACACACACACACACACACACACGCACACACACACACACACACACACACACACTCACACGCACGCTGTCGCTCGCTCTCACACACACACACACACACACACACACACACACACACACACACACACACACACACACGTATTTTTTCATTATTATTAGTTAACAATTTTAAAAAGATTTTTTAAAATACTAGATGTTTTTTTTTTTATTTGTGTTTTAGTCTTCTTAAGTGTGGAGTTGAAAAAACAAATTGACTTGGCTGACACTTGTACGCCCAACAATATTTTGATGTCTCTGTCTTGGCACTGAAGCTGATTGTATTCTAAATGTTCATTGTTGTGATTTTGGATGCGTCGTGGTTTTGATGTGACCTGACACGGTTTTTTCTTCTTCTTCTTCTTTTTATAGCTGTTTTTGAGTAGGGCCAGCCCTTAGTGTGGCCCAGTGCAGTCAAATGAAAAAAAAAAAAAAATGCTTGATTATTCATGAAACCAGGGAACAAAAGACTACAATGAGCTGTCCTTAGATTATCTGATTTCGCTGTCCCCGATCACTGAATTTGTGACGCAGCTTTTCGACCGATCTCAGATTTGTACAGCTTTATGATCCATACCATACAAGAGTACTGGTTCCTCAAAGTTATGAGATCACTCACATGACAGTAAATGGAAGATGACATTTTTCCTCACGAATTGTTGGTGTCTACAATACAATTTCCTGACCCTGTCAATGAAAATATTACATCCTCCCGTGATAAAGCATACGCAGAAAAACAGTCTCTTCCGCCAATAGACGTAAAACCTCTAACCATATTTTCTTAAAAAATAAACTGTATTGTTGTGCGAAAAAATTTTTACTCGTAAAAATATATTTTTTTTTTTTTCATTTTGAAATGTATTATTTGGGTGGATTTGCATATGTAGGCACTTTTAAACAATGAATAGAAACATGACATTTAATGATTATTAGTACACTGTGGTTTCCCGAAGGTATGTTGTCCTCCCTGAAAAATCCATAACCAGGAAATATTTCATTCCTAAGACGATAGACTTATGTATTCGTTTTCATTGACTTAAGATGTTTATGCTATTTTCTTTAAGGTATTGTAATAATATTGAACATTGGTGATAAAAAGGCGTATTTTGATGATCAGAAGTTCACAGGAGGTTCTGGTCAGGAAAAAAAATGTTTACTCTTACTTCCACATCATTGAAATTTGCTCTGCTCAGTATAGCACTACTATAGAACGATTATTGATATTCCGTCTGTTAATTCTTTGAAATTTCAGTGCACTGCGAAGAATTATGGTCTCTGCTGAAAGTAAAATCACAGCAGAGTTTTTCAATGCATTTTCTCAGCATTTAAGGAAAGAAGTTGTTTACTTCAGGCTTTGAAAAAATGCAAGTTATACTGAAGTTAAAAAAACTGCCATTCGCAAATAAAAAGACTCTGTTAAGATAAAAGTGCATTTTAATCACATTTATCAGAGATAAAACTATTTTGACTATTGTGATTGACAAACATTTCCACCCATGAATTCCAACGTATGTGTGTAGAATGTATACTTGGAACTTCCTTTTTCTCTTTTCACCTGACAGACTGGTTGTGTGCAATATTCTCTCTGTACATAAAGAATGTACTGCGTATTAACTCTTTGTACCCCAACGCTTCTTGTAAACAAAACTAAGTTCTGGCTCTGGATAGAATATTGATACAGTTGTCGTGTATTTCTTTGGTATATTTCTTATCGTGGTTTTCGTTGTTAAGAATTCTCGCAAATGAATATCACTTTGCTTCTCTTGTATTTTTATATATGATATTTACGTATAGAATTTTGCAAAGAAGATTGGTACTGCTGTTCAAAAGTGTACTGGATGATTTTTTTTTTTTTTCCTCTCCTTTCTCTCTTTCTTTTTGTAAAGGAAACTCGAGATGACTAAAAAATCACGATAGATCTTTCAACGTTGCTGGAAACTGTTGTAAAAGTAATTGAAACTGCTGTTAAGATAACACAAGATTTTGAAATGGTAACGGGAGATTGTTTTGAAGGGAACTGCACATTTTTTGTAAAGGTCCTCAAATGTGACTGAACATTTTCAAAGGTGACCGTTTTATTGTAGAGGTCACTAGGAACTTGGTGAAAGTCAATGGGGGATTGCTGTAAACAAACTGGAATTTGCTGCCATTGTAACTCGGAAGTGTTGTAATGGTCGTCGAGGATTGTTACTGGAAATTGTTGAAAGCGAAACAGGATTTTTTTTTTTTTGTCATGGGCACTCGTGCTGTGCTGTTGAAAGGGTTATTGGGAATTCTTGTGAAGATCAACAGCAGTTGTTAATACTGTCTCCCAGGCATTGTAAGCTTCACTGGAGGATATTAGTAACTACTGTAAAGGTCATTGGGATTTGCTGCGAAGGTCTCCGGAGATTGTTGTCAAAGTCACCGAGGATTGGTATATAGATAAGAGAGCATTGATGTGGATGTGACTCGTTTTTATATTAAAACTAGCTGGGACACTTTGAACAGGAAGCTGGGAAATGTAAATGTTGCCAGAGGTTGTCGTCAAGCGTGAGGGGTTGTTCTAAATGTAACTAAGGATCGTTGTAAATGTATCGGGGGATTGTTGTAAAGGTCATCAGGAGAGTTGTTCTAAAGGTCAGTGGGGATTGTTGGAAAAGTAACGGGGATCATTGTAAAGGTCACAGAGGATTGTCGGAAAGGTCATGGGGGGACTGCTCTAAAAGCAGCCAGCGTTTGTTTTCCTGAAACTGAAGCTTTGTTTCATAGGTAACTGAAGTTTGTTCTAAAGGTCACTGGGAATTGTTAAAAAGAGCCACGGATGATCTTAGTAGAGATTAAAGGTAAGTGATCATGTCCTTGAAAATGGTACAATTCCTGTCCTGAATCATCTGCTTTACCTATGCTTAGTGTTTTGTGTGGGAAATTTATTGATGTCATATGGGTATGTTGACCTGTACAGATTTTTTTAATTCATGAATGCTTGTTATTGCTGCATTATCATGAGAGCTCACGCATTGGTGTGAGTTTTCTTTTTACTTCATTCGTATGCAAAATTGCTCGTATTCTGTTTTTCTTCGCAATGTTTGCTACAGTGATCCCGTTAAACGAACAGAAGCCACAAATGAGGGCACTCATTGAAATCCACACTGCACTGGGCTTACATCTTTGCCTCTCCCTCCTTGCACAAAGCGAAGGAAACTGGTCGTATCTGCAGAAGTTATTTGAGCCAGTTCTTCAGAGAGGATTTGTAGGCTGATAATGAGGGAGCCTGTTGCAGGGATCTGTTTGGGTTGTTTCCAAGCCTGGTCTGGTGGTGACGAGGAGGGACATGAGTACAGGTATGCTCCACCCGGTGACTGTGGCACCTAAAGCTGTGGATGGTAGAACATGAAACACGTGGGTAGAACAGCAGGTGGTCTTCACATTAAGGCCAAGCATGATTCTGTCATTCATGCCGACTTCGTCTGCTGCTCTGCTCTATTTGGGTGGATTTGGGTCAGAAGTGACCCATACAACTGGAGTTAAGGATCCGGGCCTTTGAAGCGATGACATGTAGAAGACTGCTCTACATCTCCCTGGACAGAGCACAGAGCCAACAACTCTGCCCAAGAGCAGGTGACCACACTGGCAGGAGCACAGAAACCCTTCTTGGCTACGGTTAGGAGGAGAAAGCTGATGGGGTCTGGCCACGTGACACGAGACTCGCTGGGCAAAGACCATCCTGCAGGGTAATCTTGAAGGTGGAAGGCGCAGAGGCAGGCAGAGAAAGAACTGGTCAGAGAACGTGATAGAATGGACAAACCTCAGGCTGCCTGAACTCCTGCAAGAAGCAGAGGACAGAATCGGAAATGAAATGAGGCAGGGAACAGCAAACAATAAACAGTAAATAAGTGAGGTAGTCTTTGCTCCCATAAAGGAAACCTAACACAGAGTAACTTTTATTCAAGACTGGCACAGCCTTTTAAACTTGAATAAAGTCAGACAAATACAAAGACGAACAATCTAATAGTGGGGGGAAAAACAAGCGCAGGCCAACAGCTAAATTGTCTTCATAGTAATGACTTGGCAAAACTTTGAACTTATGGAGGGGGGGGGGGGGGGGGGGGGGAGGGAGCAGGAGGTTGAAGATGTAAAAAACTGGGAAAATGAAATTAAGAAAATATGAAAACTCTTCACTGGCTGCATAAGGGAACCATCGCAATCCCTTTTAAAGGCAGATATATTTGTATTGCCTGCTCCGAGGCCTTTCGTCCGCTGGGTGGGTCAGAAACTCATCAGGGAGACACGGCTGGCTGTATCTGGAACACCACGGTATTATTGTGGACTGTGGTGTGTCTCTATTTGACGCCAGGAGCGCAGATACAGCCAGCCGTGTCTCCCTGATGAGTTTCCTGACCCAGCGGACGAAAGGCCTCGGAGCAGGCAATACAAATATATCTGCCTTTAAAAGGGATTGCGATGGTTCCCTTATGCAGCCAGTGAAGAGTTTTCATATTTTCTTAATTTCATTTTCACAGTTTTTACATCTTCACCTCCTGCTCCCTCCCCCCCCTCCATAAGTTCAAAGTTTTGCCAAGTCATTACTATGAAGACAATTTAGCTGTTGGCCTGCGCTTGTTTTTTCCCCCACTATTAGATTGTTCGTCTTTGTATTTGTCTGACTTTATTCAAGTTTAAGGCTGTGCCAGTCTTGAATAAAAGTTACTCTGTGTTAGGTTTCCTTATGGGAGCAAAGACTACCCCACTTATTACTGTTTATTGTTTGCTGTTCCCTGCCTCATTTCATTTCCGATTTCGTTTTGATTAAATCGAGGTTACTTGTATTTGTTTGTTTCTGTCTGTCTTTGTGTTTGTCTTCTGATCTCCCTTGCATCCTTGGGTGGATCCTCAAGCGTAGGCTCAAAGATTGCCCCCTACATTTTATACTATCTGCATAATATCTGTAGTTTTTCAGCAACTTTTTTCCTCCCCACCCTTTCATTTGGTTTCCTTTACTACTCTTCGCTGGCTGCTTTGGGGGTGCTATTGGATTCTTTTTGCACCCTTGGTGGTGAGAACACCACGGTATTGTGGACTGTGGTGTGTCTCTATTTTTGACGCCAGGAGCGCAGATACAGCCAGCCGTGTCTCCCTGATGATTTTCCGACCCAGCGGACGAAAGGCTTAAAAGGGATTGCGATGGTTCCCTTATGCAGCCAGTGAAGAGTTTTCATATTTTCTTAATTTCATTTTCCCAGTTTTTACATCTTCAACCTCCTGCCCCCCCCCCCCCCCCCCCCCCCTCCATAAGTTCAAAGTTTTGCCAAGTCATTACTATGAAGACAATTTAGCTGTTGGCCTGCGCTTGTTTTTCCCCCACTATTAGATTGTTCGTCTTTGTATTTGTCTGACTTTATTCAAGTTTAAAAGGCTGTGCCAGTCTTGAATAAAAGTTACTCTGTGTTAGGTTTCCGGTGGTGTTGATGAGGCACCGGGGATCATTATACAAATTCTGTAGTATGGTGGCATTGTAGCAACGTATTTGTGTGTACCACGTACGGAAAAGCATATAAAGGTGTTGGCTCTGTTGGTAGCTACTGCATCGGAGGTGTCAGGTCATGTGCGTCCCGAATTACTGGGCCACCCCATACAGTCTCCAGGCTGTGTCCAAGCAAGGAAGAGCTGAGGAGGATCTGGATTTTCTCTCTGCCCACTCAGAGAAGATGGCCTCATCAACATTGAACGCCGTTTGCAATTCACGTTCCAAGCTTCAAGCTTCTTTGGATTGTCGTGCCATGTGGCGGCGTCCCCTTGTGTTGATGTAGCAGTACAAAATGGTGTTATCTGCCAGTAGGCTGCCCACACTACGGATTCCGCTATGTCAGATGTGTAATTCAAAACCAGAGAAGAGCTAACGTGGAACCTCATTGGAGTCTAGTGGTGGCTGGCTTATCCGGAATATGAACTCTAACTTTCCACAATGGCTTGTTGATTGTTACTGAAGAGGAACTTTCCTCTGATGTCTTTCCTCTGATTGTTGATAGTAACTAAAGAGGAACTTTCCTCTGATGTCTTTCCTTCTTTGATAGTAACTAAAGAGGAACTTCCTCTGACGACTTTTCTCTGATTGTAACAGAAGAGAGAAACTTCCATCTGATGTCTATTGTTGATTGTAACTAAAGAGGAACTTTCCTCTGATGTCTTTCCTCTGATTGTTGATTGTAACTAAAGAGGACTTTCCTCTGATGTCTTTTTCTCTGATCGCTGATTGTAACTAAAGAGGAACGTTTTTCTGATGTCTTTTTCTCTGATCGCTGATTGCAACTAAAGAGGAACTTTGCTCTGAAGGCATTTCCACCCATGTCTGAAAACTTCCGCCTGATAAAGTGTTAGTTAGGGACATTCTTTTTAAAGGTTTTTGGAGAAGCGAGGACCATAACGCCCGTCTGGTCTCCTCTGTCAGTCTTGGCTAGGGCATTCCATACCATCAAGATTACCTACGTTTCGCGTAGAAGAAACGATGACAGGTACTACAATGTCATTGCAATGCACATGATTTCTGGCTGGCAAAATGCTCAAACATCTTCCAACAAACGCAGCTTTAATCGGATAGTGACGACGTCCAGCCTGGTGATCTTGTCTAGCAGCTTGTAGCATATTAAGTTCAAGGAGATGGATCTTAACATTTTTTTTTAACTTCTGTCGCCTGTCTTTGATTCAAGGAGTTAAATTCTTTCGCCTCTGCTGGGGCGTAGAGGATGCAATAGAAAGACAATGGGCTGTTTTCCTAACGAACAACTTAATGTAGAATATTCTCCACGAAGTGAACAAACTGGAAGTTAACTAGGTCTCAAGATCAACACTTGTACTGTTATACAATAGACATATACTAAATTAAACAAAACATCCAAACAGCTATATATAAAGCATGGCAAGTTAATACACCTTTTCTACCTTTTTATAAGTTTACCTATCTTCATATGTGCTTTTCTCCCAGTCTCAAATGAATTGCAAGAATTCAACATTGATATCAGACAATGATATTTTTCTGGGTATCAGCACATTTCAAAGCATCATATTTTTAGGGCATTCTCGAATAGAATGACATTCATCGCCAGTACTTTCCACGTCAGATTATATCTACACATTGGGTTTTCTCTGATTTCACCTTCTGTCTCTCTCTAATTCAGTCGTGTTTGCTGCCGGCACCAGGGCGTGCATCCAGATCGCAGGAACGTCTCCAATGAAAAGAAATTTGTC
>JADBJO010002955.1:47500-70000 GCA_016801955.1 Conus betulinus
GAACATACCTACAAATTTTCAGAACGATCGGCCACAAAGTGTACTTTCTGAGATATTCCATAAAGAAAAAAAACCGTTACATCGGGCATCATCCCATTACAGCCGTTAGTACCGGCTATAGTAACGGTTATACCGGGGTAAACTAAAACATCGGGCATCATCCGTGACCCAAAATGAACATACCTACAAATTTTCAGAAACATCGACAAGTGCTTTTGAGATATTTCATATAAAGAAAGAAAAACTGTTATGGGCCGTTATAGCCGTTAGTAATGGCTATAATGGTAAAAAAAAAAAATCGGGCAAAATCCGTAACCCATAGTGAACATACCTGCTAAATTTTCACAAAGATCTGCCAAGTACTTTCGGAGATATTTCATAAAGAAAAAAAAACCGTTACAGACCGTTAGTAACGGCTATAACGGTAAACTAAAACATCGGGCATTATTCATGACCCATTATGAACATACATGCTAATTTTCACAAGGTTCGGCCAAGCGTTTCCTGACATATTCCATAAAGAAAAAAAACCGTTACAGGCCGTTACAGCCGTTAGTAACGGCTATAACGGCAAAGTAAAACATCGCAGCATTATTCGTGACCCATAATGAACACACCTACAAATTTTCAGAAAGATCGACCACGTACTTTCTGAGATATTCCATAAAGAAAAAAACTGTTAAAACCGTTAGTAACGGCTATAAAGGTGTAAAACTAAAACATCGGGCATCATCCTTGACCCATAATGAAAATAAATGCTCATTGTCACACAGATCGGCGAATTACTTTCAAAGATATTCCATGAAGAAGGAAAACCGTTATGGGCCGTTATAGCCGTTAGTAACAGCTATAACGGTAAAATAAAACATCAGACATCATCCGTGACCCATAATACCTACAAATTTTCAGAAAGATCGGCCAAGTACTTTTTGAGATATTCCAAAAAAAAAAAACGTTAGTAACGGCTATAACGGGGTTAACTAAAACATCGGGCATCATCCGTGACCCATAATGAACATACCTGCTAATTTTCACAAAGATCGGCCAAGTACTTTCTCTCTCTGTAATGTGAGTATGTGTGTGTGTGTGTGTGTGTGTGTGTGTGTGTGTGTGTATTGGGTCGTTTGCAGCTACACTATGGTCTGTTTCAGTCTTTTTGTCATGGTTTTAATCGCGCGCGCGCGCGCACACACACACACACACACACACACACACACACACACACACACACACACACACACACACACACACACACACACACACACACACACCAACAGAGTAAGAAGGAAACCAACGGTTAAACATTTCACAGGAGTCTGTGTTAAATGAAAAAAAAAAAGCGTTGTTTGATTGTTGGTTGGCTTGGTGATGTTTGGTTTGGTCTGGTCTGCAAATATTCGAACTGGTTCAACAAAACCGTGAATACATTTCATATCGTGGATCTTCATGACCGACAACAATTTTTTCGCGACGTCTGTTGACACATCCCAGTCCATAACTTCAGCAAAGACTCAGCGAAAGCATTTGCCCTAAGCAGTTGGTCATCCCCCGATCAAGGCCCCTGTCTATACTCACCCCAACACCCACCCCCACTTGGGGAGCGGGGAGAGAGGGAAGTATTTTCAGATACAACAGTTGTGAGCCGGATTCACTGGTGGGGGGAGTAAACCTGGAACAGGTGGGGGGGGGATAGGGGTACTTATGCCCCAATTCCCTTCCCCGCTCTCCCTCCCTCCCCCCCCCCCCCCCCTCTCCCCGCCGACCCCCCTGGATTCTCACCCTTTTCCCCCATCTCAGTACAGCACCTTGTACACAAGGCACCTACAGGTAGAGGAGAGTAATTTCTGGCCTTATGCCTGAATGTACTCCCCCCAGCTCCGTTCTAACGTGTGTTTGCAAGAGGAGAAGGATACTGACCCTCTGCCTAAAGTCAACCCCACTCCCACCCACCCCCTGCCCCCTTTCATTTGAACCTATCTAGGTCATCGGTGGGAAGTGACTGTGGAGGTCATATCTGTGTGTTGTGTTCATTTCCACCCCCCCCCCCCCCCCCCCCAAACCTTTCGTGAGTGTGTCTGGCGCCTAGACACATGGCAATAGGGTGTTTCTGGCACTGTGCCACAAATCATTCGCGGGGGAGTAATTCTGGAAGAGAGTGGGAGACAGTTCTGGCTCAGATCCTTAGTTCTCCCCCATCCCCTTTCCTTCCCCCCCCCCCCCCCCCCCCCCACGTTCACCTCCATTATTACCCCCCCACACGCCACCCCACCCCTGCCTCCCACCTCTGTCTAATCTAATCCGGGAGCAATGCGCTTTGATCGATATGTTCTGTTATTGCTTTGATCGATACGTTCTGTAATTCTCGACACTTGGAACATTGTAAAGGAGGGGAGGGATTTGGGAACGCAGGGGGCTTGGAAGGGAGGGAGGGGGGGGGGGGGGGGAGGTCTGCATTTACTCCTGGGGGGACAAGACGTGGGGTAGGGGGAGTTCGGGTAAGTGCCATTCATGACCTGCTGGGAGAGGATGGGTGGGTGGGTTGGGGTTGGGGGGGGTGGGGGTGGCGTGTAGTGATGAGAGTTGTCCGTGATTTAGAAGTGACCTGTAAAGCCAATTTTCTGGAATGCCTTACAGTCTTACATGGATGAATGTCACGTGGGAGGGCATTCGACTGGTGGGAGCTTTGAAAGTGAATCTGAAGTCGACAGGCTTCATCACCAGCACAGTAAATGCCTGTACTAAATAAAACAACTCCCTGACCTGACGAGTGACTTGGGGGCGTGTGTGTGTGTGTGTGTGTGTGTGTGTGTGTGTGTGTGTGTGTGTGTGTGTGTGTGTGTGTGTGTGTATGTTTCTAAAGAGGGAGTGACTGCGGTACATTTACACCGGTGCAATGTCCAGCACAATGACATACAACGAGAGTGTGCCTCTCTGTCTGTCTGTCTGTCTGTCTGTCTGTCTGTCTGTCTGTCTCTCTCTCTCTCTCTCTCTCTCTCTCTCTCTCTCTCTCTCTCTCTCTCTCTCTCTCTCTCTCAAACACACACACACGCGCAACCGTCAGAACAATGACGACGTTAAAAGGTACCGCTTGGATTTGCTTTTCCAAGGTGGGAATGAAACGAGAAACCACGGACACAATGGACAGTTATCTCCCATCCCCTTCAGCAAATGGGTCTCGACTACATCCCGGGGGGCGGGGGGGTGGAGGCGGGGGGGGAGGGCGGGGTGGAGGTGGAGGAGAGAATGCAGGGAGGATGCAAGGGTTCTCTTGTGTTTTAATCCATTGTGCTTTCATGGATGAAAATCATCCTTTGTTTATGGCCCATAGCACGAAATTGATGCTGACGTGCCCGGATGTCCGGGCCTATCTCTCTCTCTCTCTCTCTCTCTCTCTCTCTGTCTGTCTGTCTGTCTGTCTGTCTGTCTGTCTGTCTGTCTGTCTGTCTGTCTGTCTCTCTCTCTCTCTCTCTCTCTCTCTCTCTCTCTCTCTCTCTCTCTCTCTCTCTCCATCTTTCATGTTTAATTCATCATCAACAACTGATAATTTGAATCTTCAATATGATGATGCCAAAAAAAAAAAAAAGCAAAAAAAGAAAGCAAAAGAACTGGAAGAAGAAGAAACAATCTCAACACACATAGCTCATGCCAGATTTTGGCACACACACACACACACACACACACACACACACACACACACACGCACACGCGCGCACACACACACACACACACACACACACACACACACACACACACTGTACCCGTGCCCCATTCAACAAAGATAAAGTTAACTACAGTATAAGTCCCTAACCTAACCAGGGAAAGAAGCTCCTGAAAAGAAAAAAAAAAAAAAAGCATACACATTAACAATTAAAAAAAAAAATTAAAAGGTATCGTATCTATACAAGACTGGTCTTCGCGTGTGTATTATCTGCCTTTTCATTGCCTCTCATCATTATTATTTGAATGAATTACTATGAATAGGCCTACTTATATAGTGCCTATTCTCGGTTAGGGACCAAGCTCTAAGCGCTTTACAATCCACTCTCGTTTACGCAACGGGCTGCCTACCTGGGTAGTGCCGACTGAAACGCTGCCAGCTGGCGCTTCATTCAATCGTTTCCCACGTCATCCAGTCAGTATCGTTCGATATCGTTCACTCCATTTCCTCACTTCCTTCTTTCTTTCCATTTCTCACGCAGGGTGCATGCTATGTGTAACGTGTCATCCATACTAACGGTCAAACTGGCCTTCTCTTTCGAAAGCTGGTGATGGGATTTTGCGTGCGTGCAAGATGTTATGCGTGCTTTCACACATGGAACCTCGGTTAATAGTCTCATTGGAAGGACTGTATGGGAAGTGGAGTCAGAACCAATGTTAGCTCCAAGGGATAAATCCCCCTGTATGGAAACGGCCCGGCAGAGGTTCGAATCCGCAACCCCAGGATCACCAAGATTACGAGTCTAGCGCTCAACTTTGAGCTATTCTGACCTCCGTGTGTGTGTGTGTGTGTGTGTGTGTGTGTGTGTGTGTGTGTGTGTGTGTGTGTGTGTGTGTGTGTGTGTTTTACCTGGAGGTTTACTAAGCCCGCCACAGCCAGACGTGGGCTTTGCAATATGCTTGTAACCAATATCATCCGTGTCAATGCAAAAAAAAAAAAAAAAAAAAGAAAGAAAGAAAAAGCCTATGAGACGTGTGTTGTGGCACAAAGCGTCGCAACTGCATAAAGTGTCGCATGTGACACTTTGTGCAAAAGTGCGACACTTTGCGCAAAAGTGCGACACTTTGTGCTGAGAAGACTTGCACAAAGTGTCGCACTTTGGAACACGCGACAGTTCGTGCCTGGAAAGCCCCTTATTGTGCTAGGGACGTAATGTGCACGACCCGCAAATGTTGTCACCCATGAGATACATGTGGTTGCAATTGAAATATTCTCCAATTACAAGTAACATACATCCCCCCTCTTCCCACACACACTCTCTCTCCTCCTATGTCCGTATGCTACGAATGTGTTCAACTTTAAAGATCCAGAGTCCCTAATGTCATGCCAATAACAGATCACCGGAACTCTAGCGCTTTAAGAGTGGCATCAATGCACCAGATACTTCTAGCACAGGTACTTGCATTTGTGTGAATTGCAGTACCTGTTGTTTCATTAACCCATACTCACACTCGTATACAATACATGTAATATACAGACTTCACATACAATACATGTAATATACAGACTTCACACATAAGTTCAGGAACAGCCAGAAAATCAGTATAGTTTTTTTCTTCGAGGGGGGGGCATGGTCAAACAGTGATGAATTTCACTGGACCAGCAGCTTATGTAGGCAGGTGGATTAGCACAGGTCATAGACAGACAATTATTCTTGTACGTGCATATGCATCTTGCAACAGACTGGCAGAGTTATTTCCTATCAATCATAGTTTTCGAATGAACGAACGAATGAATGAATAAACCTCTGTCTCTGTCCTGTCTCTGCCTCTCAATCTGTCTGTTCTGTTCTGTCTGTCTGTCTTACCTTCACTGTATCTCTCTTCACCTACCATCACTCACTTGCTCACTCAATACATGTACAGAATAGCGCCATTACGACGACATCTTGTGTTTGCAACACTTTGTGTGCTGGTCAGGCTGGCAAAATGTCGGAAGTAAAATTTTGTGCTGTGCGACACTTTGTGTTTGGGAGGGAAGTGAAACAGAACACGAAGCGTCGCAGTGCGACACTTTGCGCAGTTGCGACACTTTGTGCCGCAACAGACGTGTTCCCCTCACCAGTGTCTCTCCGTAGGACACGGTCAACTGATCTGTCGTCCGATTCAACTGTCCATCCTGCAGGTGACAACCCACTCACCGTGTGCTCTCTGTCTGCTACAGTCCATGCATGCAAGCGGCAAGGTTGCCATGGCAAGATGGACGAAGGCACCAGAGGGTAAAACAAGAATTCAAAATCCTCCTCTTTTCAAAAGCTTGCGTCAGTGATCTTTGTTTTCTGTTGACATATCATTTTCACGAATGGTCATATACAAAGGCATGATTCCTGACAGTCCATATACAGTTCCCTTAATTAAATCTGCCGATACCAGAGACACCGACAGAACCAAACCATGGCCATTGACGTGAGAGCTAATCGAAACCATGAGAGCTGGGCATGAAGTTCAACAGAATTTGATACCTTTTATTGTTACTGTTTTTTTTGGTTTTTTAAAGTTTTTTTTCTGTCCCAACCTCTGCGCCACCTCAGAGGCAGTGCACCCACGCCGCTCATTCCGACACCCCGTCCACAGCCACAGCCCGGTTGGCCCCGCCGCAGCCCCGGCACCGGCAATCCACAGGGAGCAGCAGTCAATGTCAAGTCGTCAAGAGGAAACCCACCGGAGGAGACACTGCACTGCTGGCCGAGTCACTTCAGTGGTTTTCAGTGGCGCCTGTTTCTGATCTAACATACGCAGGACACCACCTACTAAGCCCCCTACTGACGACAATAATTGCTTAGTCGCGGAGCCGGCGCGAGTGAGCTCTCCCTCCGGAGGGCGCCACCACGTCCGTCCAACGACAGCCCCCCATGGACTCGCCGATACCGGTTACCCCGACGGAACCAAACCAAGGCCACAGACGTGGAGAGAGGACATTGAAATTGAGGTCACCATGAGAGCAGGACATGAAGGGCCACAGAACTTGAGACTTTTTTTTTTAATGCTGATCGATGAGAATGAGGATGATTAAGATGATGCTACGGATTTCCATTTCGGTCTGAGACTACATGACAGGGCTGTACTCTACGCTTCCTTTCATAATATATCCCGGCGTCGTCAACCAGGCCCGAGAGATACAGGCTCCTGCAGTGTTGGTCAGGAAATTTGAGCAACACTCTCAGAAACGCGCATCCATTAAGTGGATGAAACTCGACTGTGTGGTCCCAGTCTTCCCAACTGAGTCCGCAGCAAACTCAACTCTGGGTAGGAGCCGGTCGGGGCAGAAAAACCTACATGACTCTGATGGGATTCAAACCCACGACCTCCCAGCCGGGAATCCGCGACGCTAACCACTTCGCCACGGCGGCTGGTCGTTGACGCTGTTGTTAATCGATGAGGACAGGGACGTTGGGGATGATGAGATAGATTGGCACGCAGTGATGTATTCTATGTTGGCTTTCATGATATATCCCGAAGTAACACCCCAGATTGCCCGCCATCCCAGAATGCCCCCCAGGGGGACGTTTCAGTATCCCAGAATGCCCCCCGGGGGACGTTTCAGTATACCAGAATGCCCCCCGGGGGACGTTTCAGTATACCAGAATGTCACCCAGGGGACATGTTGGGTATGCTAGAATGTCCCCCGGGGGACATGTTGGGTATGCTAGAATGTCCCCCGGGGGACATGTTGGGTATGCTAGAATGTCCCCCGGGGGACATGTTGGGTATGCTGACACGTCCCCCTGGGGGGCAATCTAAAATGTCCCCCTCCCCCCACCTTTCCATTATGCCCCCAATGAGGACAAAATTTTTTAATCCCAGAATGCCCCCCCCCCCCCCCCCTCCCCCTCAATTCTCTCTGTCTCTGTCTGTCTGTCTGTCTGTCTGTCTCTTTCTCTCTCTCTGCGACATCTTAAAACACTGATTCTTGCTTACCTAACCTAGAAACAGACGAAGACAGAGGCAGAGGCAGGGAGAGAGAAATAAACAGACAGACAGACAGACAGACAGAAAGACAGAGGCAGGGCAAAGAGAAAGAGAAGAGACAGAGGCAGAGGCACAATGGGGTGGGAGGGCGAGGGGGAAGGGGGGGGGGGGGAGAGAGAGAGAGAGAGAGAGAGAGAGAGAGAGAGAGAGAGAGAGAGAGACAGACAGACAGACAGACAGACAGACAGAGACAGAGTGAGACAGACAGAGAAACAGAGCGAGACAGACAGACAGACAGAGAGCAAGACAAACAGATAAAGCGAGACAGACAGACAGAGCGAGCGAGACAGACAGACAAATACAGGCAGAGAGAGCGAGAAGACAGATCAGAGAGAGCAAGACAGACAGACAGACAGAGAAAGCGAAGCCGACAGAGAGAGAGAGAGAGAGAGAGAGAGAGAGAGAGAGAGAGAGAGAGAGAGAGAGAGTTTTCCGGAGGTGACTCTTCATGGCAAGTGTCAACTTGCTCTAAATGGAGACATTGTTTCTTTATAAATAGCAACTGGATGAATGCTAATGAACGGAACATAGTAAGCGTGACGTATGTCAAAAAAGTGTCAGAACACAGAAATACGTCACACCTGCTTGTTAGCCCAGGCGATATTTAGGGTACCTTGTTTTGTGTTATATTATTACGGTTTTTGTTAATCTAGCATGGTTTTGGGGTGCTGAATCCAAATCCGTTGGAGGCCACGTCGTAAATGTTGGGCATTTTGAGTTATTGCGTAAAATCCAAGATGGCCTCCACCAGATTTGTAAACTGCAAATACAGAGGACAAATGATGCCTGATTGGGATTATTTTATACTGAATTTTGGTCTCAATCAAGAAAATTATTCAGTTAACCAGAATGATTCATAGTATCTAAATTTTTTTTTAAAATCCAATTTCAGTATGTTTTATCCGATTTTCGCTTTTCCAAAATGGCTGCCATTGGAAGAAAAACAGTGCCTTTCTTTATTATAACTAGCCTGCAAAATCAAATCAGTTTTTTTTTTTTCTTTCTGCATACGCAGGCTGACACTCCTGCGGACACTGCCTGTATAGACAGGCAGTGGAGGTTTGTGTGTATGACCGTTTTTTTTATCCCGCCATTAAGGCAGCCATACTCCATCTTCGGGGAAGGTGCATGCTGTGTGTAACGTGTCATCCATACCAACGGCCAAACTGGCCTTCTCTTCCGAAAGTTGGTGATGGGATTTGACGTGTGTGCAAGATGTTATGCGTGCGTTCACACAGAATCTCGGTTTATAGTTTCATTCGGACTGTGTGGGAAATGGAATCAGAACCAATGGTAACTCCGAGGGAAAACCCCCCCCTGTACCGAAATTCGAACCCGCAACCCCAGGATCACGAGTCCGGCGCTCTAATGAGTGAAGCCGACAATCTAAATGGTAAAGAACTGCTAAAACGGAATAGCAAGCCGTCTGTCTTTCCAAAATTGTAGCATAAAAAAAAAATTAATGGTTGCATGCGTAGAATAATTAAAAACATACATGAACAAAGTTGATCCGTGTCCAACAGGATCTGGCCTGAAAAGTATATAGTAAAAACAGTCGTAGCGAACGTGACCTATTTCTTACAAGTACTGTCTTATCAGAGGGAGTGAATGAACAGCGCAAACTTTAGAATCTACACTGTCAATGATCAGTCATATTTTCACTTGCACGCATTATTACAGACGCGCACACATCCACTTACAGAGAATATACTCGGACACATACACGCACGCATACACTCGAGCACACACACACACACACACACGCACACACACACATTCACTCTCTCTCTCTCTCTAATAGATAGAGAGAGAAAAGAGAGAGAGAGGGAGAGAGACAGACAGACAGTCAGAGACCGAGAGAGAGGGGGGAGAGAGAGAGGGGGGGGGGGGGGAGGGGGGGAGAGAGAGAGAGAGAGAGAGAGAGAGAGAGAGAGAGAGAGACTTTACACTAAGTTTTTGGGGGGGGGGGGGGGCATTCTGGGATGACAGTGATTGTCAACCATGGGTGGACTTAACAGGGGGGGGGGGGGGGGGGGGGGGGGGGGGGGGGGGCATTGGGGGGGGGGGGGGGGGGGGGGGGGGGGGGGGGGGGGGGGGCATTGGGGGGGGGGGGTGGGGGGGGGGGGGGGGGGGGGGGCATTGGAATGCCTCCCCAGGGGGACGCATCAATATACTCAAGACGTACCGGGGGCATTCTTGGATGGGGGCAATCTGGGTGTTACGGGATGGAATGAGTGGTGTCTGCGGGTATCTGACTGTCTGACTCACACACAGAAATTATGGATGCATGCACGACTTTTCCAAATCACATACACACACCCACTCACCCGAACATTGACAGCCAGGCAACAAAACAAACACTTTTCTGTTTTATGCTGCCTGAGCCATCAGACAAACACATAATAATCGCAAGGACATTGAAAAGTCGGCACGCCAGCCACAAGGTGTATACACAAACTATATATGTATATATTAATATTTCAAATACGCCAAACAGGGCGCACGACACAAAATATATCTATAAATAATTCGCTATTATCGCTGCTGGTTCCAACGACGATGAAGGCGGCGACGACGACGGAACGATGAAGATGACGAAGACGACGAAGATGAAAACGACAACGTCTACAGCGTCAAGTCTGACACGGAACTTGCAGAACGTCACAGCTGTGGCTAAAAAAAAAAAAAAAAAACAAACAAAAACACTAGCACTCACGGCGTCTCTGCCGGAGACAGGGTGACAGTGTCACACAGGAGCTGTGGCTCACACACACACACACACAGAAGCACAGAACGCAGCGACGGCCTCGCCAACAGGTCGCTGGTTCAAAAACTTGGGAGCGGCGCTCTGGCTTGGCAGCAGCGGCGTCTCCAGCCCAACTGGCTCAGCGGGTAGTCGGTCCCGGGCGCAGTGGCAGGAAGGGTAGATTGTCGGCAGTCAGGCCGACCTCTCCACACCGTCACACGGTGGAGAAGGGGGTAGTCACATCTACGAACCCCTGACCCTCACACAGTAGCAGCCAGTCCCCCTCAGTCCAGGGAACACATCTGGGGGAAACTGGGGAAACTGATTAACTACCTTGATTATCATGGCTACTACACATTGCAATCACGACTACATTCATATATCATTAGCCACATCATATTCCACTTGAAACAAACATCAGCATATTCCTTCTTCAACACACACATTCCTTTTTTTCTCGGAATAATAATACTACACAGGAAAGGATTTCAATATAAACCTTTCAGAATCTAGTTTTCCAAGTTGGGGAAAGATTCCCACTTAGACCTTCTTCAATAAACCATGAATACAATTCATTACACACACTTAATGATTACTTTTCATCAAACTATAAATGTCTTTCGCCGTGTCACAAATGTTCATCTCTTTTCTTTTATAATAACAAGAATGTTCAATTCAATTCATACAATCACCAGATTTTAAAAGAAATATTTTTTTTTTTTTCCAAAAGATTCAACTACTTCAATATAGGTAAAGGAAAGATTTCCACACACTCTTGTTTACCAACACACAACTATTCAATATTCATATCAAGAGTGAATTAAATACTCATCCGCTTCAAAATCAAAACATACATATATCAAGTCTCTGTTGCTCACTTTGGGAGCTTATTATCCATAGCATCAAAACTCTCCCTCTTCTCGCAGACCACATTAGAATAAGACCTTTTTCATCATGAAGTTCATAACTAGTTAAGTCATAGAATAAACGAAACCTTTTTTTTTTTTTTTTTTCCTGAAGACCACTTCCTTTAACAATCACTTCATGTTTTCCGACAGCATTTCGTTTTGTTACCCTATCCAGTCATCGGACAATAGAACACAGCAAATATTTTTCTTTTCTAAACCAAACCTTCACAAGTGCGCTGAGGAAGTTTCAGTCGCTCCTAAACGGGAATACGGTTTCGGTTTGCTAACAAATAAATATTGAATGATAAATACCTGACTGCCACACAAAAAAAAGCTGGGTCCCTCGGTTTGCTAACAAAAATATTGAATGATAAATACCTGACTGCCACAAAAAAAAGCTGGGTCCCTCTTCGGCCTTCTGGAATGCTGCGGAGCCGGAATCACTGCAGAGACTTGCCTAACCGGTTCAACTCACCCGGCTTTAACGGTGAGTAGCAGTCAGGTAAACTTTTCAACCGGTTCCGGAGGACTACCTTCCGGTCAGCACGGTTGCATGAAAATTTGTGACCGGACGGGAAACGGTCCGTCACAGACTCATACAAAGAACTTGGACAGATCACAAAAATTCAGGCTGTGCGACAATCAACATGTTTTGTTAATTGTTGCAAAAGAACCGCTAGCGTCTCCAACATGGTACACCACCTCAGATGGCCATCCCTACAAAGCCGACGTAAGATCGCAAGGCTCACCATGATGTACAAAATCATTAACAACAATGGTCCGGGAGGGGGGGGGGGGGGGGGAATTTGGGCAAACTTCGTAATCCCAGAAGCCAAAGTTGAGAACCCCTAAGGGAGAGGGACTGACGAGCACACTCAGGGCAGCTTGCTAGACTTCAGTGTCAACGGGGCTACCGGAGTTATTCGTTCCTCCGTAAAAAAACCATCCCTGAGTGGAACGACTCACTGACTGAGGCTGTGGTTGGAGCCGCGTCTCTGGGCTGTTCACGTCGGGAGCTCGTAAACTCCACCAGTAGTCACAAGCTGTGTGTGTGTGTGTGTGTGTGTGTGTGTGTTTTCTGCGCTTACCTCTCAGATATAAGTGTCAGAATACCCAGCCTGCTGATTGAGGACACTATACAGATGAAGATGAAGATGAGTAACGTGTCATCCACACCAACGGCCAAACCGGCCTTCTCTTCTGAAAGTTAGTGATGGGATTTTACGTGTGTGCAAGATGTTATGCGTGCGTTCACACGCGGAACCTTGGTTTATAGTCTCGTTCGAAGGACTGTATGGGAAATGGAGTCAGAACCAATGTTAATAATGTTAATGTTGATAAAGCATGCTTTTTTTTTTTTAAAAAGAAAAATACTCCACAGAAAAATACTACAAGGAACAGTGAAGATAAGATATATTTAAACAATATTCCAGATCTAATTTGAGAAAATTTACATTTAATAACAGAGTAACCAATTTTTGGAATGAAATTAACAAATAACATCCAACTTGCACCTAGTATTAATGTTTTTAAGAACTGCATAGATAAACATGAATTATCAACTAAAATGAAATATGAATTTGATGGATATAATTAGACTGAGCTGGCTTATGACTGGACCAACAGACATAATATATATATATATATACAGATACAGAAGGAGCGTAAAAAGCCTAAATAGGCTAAGTTGTTTTGATACAACGCCCCAAATCCAGATCCTGATCCTAATCCGATAAAATCCCCCTGTACCTAAATAGCTGGCGGAGATTCGAACTTGCATATCCCAAGATTACGAAGGGGCGTAATTGAAAATAAATAGGCCGTTTTTGTTTTCTCTCTCTCCCTCAGATCTCCTCTCTCTCTCTCATCTCCTCTCCTCTCTCTCTCGATCTCTCTGTCTCCCCCTGTACCGAAACAGCCTCTCGGAGATTCTCTTCCAATCTCTCTCTCTCTCCTCTCTCTCTCTCCTCAGTAATCTCTTGAAATCTGTCTCCTCTTCTCTGATTTTCTCCTCTCTCTCTCTCTCTCTCTCTCTCTCTCTCTCTCTCTCTCTCTCTCTCTCTCTCTCTCTGTCTGTCTGTCTGTCTGTCTGTCTGTCTGTCTCTCTCTCTCTCTCTCTCTCCTCTCTCTCTGTCTGTCTGTCTCTCTCTCTCTCTCTCTCTCTCTCTCTCTCTCTAACAGTAACACCTACACCAACCCCCCTTCTCCCTCAGCCCTGCACCCTTTCCCAGTTTGCTTTATCTCTCAATTGTGAACATTCAATTGCACACACACACACACACATACACACAAAACCCCCCCCCCCCCCCCCCCCCCCCCCCCCCCCCCCCCCATTTTTTTTTTCAGATGAAAGTGTTTGTATTACTTAGAAGATCGACGAGGCTTTTTTTTTTTTTTTTTTTCTTTATTTTTCTGTTCCTTTTGTTTCCTTTCCTTTTCTTTCTTTTTGTTTTTGTTGTTGTTGTTGTTGTTGTTGTTGTGAACTGTCGAGTTACCTCAGGAGTAATGGTTGTGCTTGTGCCATTACTGATGTAGAAGGTAAAACAGTCAACAGTACTTTAATTTAATCCACATAGAAATTCATTTGTCACTGATACAAGCTCATTGTAAACAGTAAATGGTGTAAAGCGCATAAGACACACACCATAAACACAGAACATATGCTTGCGTTAGAACACGTCGTACACACACACACAAAAAGACAACACACATGCACACGCACACACACACACACACGTGCAAGCAAGCATGAGCTCGAAAGTTAAGACAGTTTATTACTTAAGAAGAAGCATGAATTTCACTTAAAGTCAATAATTCCGATAAGACAAAATTTGCAGTCACAATATATTGCATGCAATGAAATTACTTGAGGGAACTGATCTTTAAACCAAATCTTACCTGTAACTATGTACCCACCTAATAGATCCATATAGATTTGTCTATTATTATTTGTTTATTATTATACATTGTTTGTTTTATAAGGATTTATTACACACACGTACACACACACACACACATGTGCGCGCACGCATGTACGTACGCGTACGCGTGCGCGCATGCGCACACACACACACACACACACACACACACACATACACAGACAGCACATGCACGCGCGCACACAAACACACACACGCGCGCACACACACACACACACACACACACACACTATAACCAAGGGTGGTAGTGCCAGTTCTTTGAACCACGAAATATTTTGCTGTTGTTTCTGTCCGACTTTCAGACAATGTTTATGGAGACATGGTCTTCTTATGGTTTGGTTGGGTTCGGATGCTTCATTTTTGAAGAGGCAATAGGCGTTTAAGCTTTTTCAGCAGGAATTTCACCTTTAACTATCTTAAACTTAAAAAAAAAAAAAACGAGGTGCTGATATTTTCCTCTCTCGTACTCATATCCTCTTTGCAGAGGTGGTTTTTGATCTTCTAACATCTCGATCTTCTAACATCGTAACAGCTAGGTATACGGTCTTGAAGCAAGCTTCATGACTTTATGAGTATCATGATTTCTCTCCGTCATTTTTTCCCCGTTTATTAATGCTCCAAAATGTTCTACTGATACCCAAGTTACGATACAAATTTATATGTACATGGCTTGGTTTGAATTGATTTTTTTTTTAAAAAACTTATTGACATTAGTATTTGGCTGGAAAGGTGTTCTTTTGGAAAGGGAAGCAGGTCAACGGTTTCTGCATGATCAGCTGTATAGCAACTTCCGGCTGTGCAGAGGCCGTTTGGAGGACTCACGAATCACGATGGGCAGAGGAGAAAGGGTGGTGTGGAATAATAATGATAATGATTATTTATAGCGTTTCATCTTAAATCATAAGCCTTTAAAGCGCTTACGAGTACAGAAAAGTTAAAGAGAACATAAATAAAACCAATAAGATGAATATGACAATAAGGGCCATGCACATACAAACAAGGGAGCATATTGACACATAGCAAACACACACACACACACACACACACACACACACACACACACACACACACACACACACACACACACACACGCATGCACGCACGCATGCACGCATGCGCGTCGCGTCCACACACACACACACACACATACACACAAAACACACGATCCCACACACACGCTGTCTCACACAATGAACACAACAGTATGCGCGCACACACACACACACACGCGTGCACACACAGGCACAAGTCACACACACACACACACACACACACACACACACACACACACACACACACACACACACACACACACACACTTGTCTAATATCACATAGTTTTGTGAAAGACGTTAAAGTACTACTACTACTACTACTACTACTACTACTACACACACATTAGTCGCAGCATCAATTTGATGGGCTAGGGAAGGGGAAGAAAGAACTGCTATTGATCGGTGAAGAGGGTTGTTTTAAGAGATGCCCTGAAGGAAAACAGAGTTTGAACTATGCAATGTAGTGTGCATGCTGTTCCCTGAGCCAAATCGTCCTTGCCCAGTGACTGGCACACACTCTTTGCTCTAGAAAGACATCGGAAACTCCTGGCAACATAGCTGACGGTGAGTTGATTCATCAGGCGTAAGCAACCAGAACAGCTTGCATTCTCACATTGTTATTTTGTTTTTATATGGCATGGAACTTCGATATTTCTTGCCCTGTTAGCAATTGTTAAAAGTTTTTCTCTACTCCATATACTTCATATACCTCCCCCCCCCCCCTTTCTCTCTCTCCCCCTTTGTGTGTGTGTGTGTGTGTGTGTGTGTGTGTGTGTGTGTGTGTGTGTGTGTGTGTGTGTGTGTGTGTGTGTGTGTGTGTGTGTGTGTGTGTGTGTGTGTGTGTGTGTGTGTGTGTGTGTGTGTGTGTGTGTGTGTGTGTGTGTGTGTGTGTGTGTGTGTGTGTGTAAGAGAGAGACAGACAAAGAGATCAAACGAAGAAACAAATGATTTTTAAGGGTTAAAACAGAATAAGCTCTATGTGGGGGTTTTTTTTCAAACCAGGCCGGCTTTTTTTTTTTTTTTTTTTTTTTTTTTTTTTTTTGCTGAAATCTTTCTCTGGCCAATCCCAGTGAGAAAAACATAGTTTTTTCTGGTCAGGGAAGGTGAAGGTGACATAAAGAGAGGGATGGGCTGCGCTTCCATCATGCCTTGCACCAGACAAGATAAAGCTTTTAAAAATTCCACTGCCCTTAGGATCATAGGACTTTAACATTAACTCTGTGTGTGTGTGTGTGTGTGTGTGTGTGTGTGTGTGTGTGTGTGTGTGTGTGTGTGTGTTTTAAACATGTTTGTCGTGGTTTGAATTTGCGTTGTTTATGTAATTGTTTCCATGCATCAATGATGAATTTTTGTTGTGCATTTCAAAATTTCTATGTCCATTTTGAAATCTGTCATTTTCAGTTTTGTTTGTTTTTGCTTCATTTGGAATCAGTTTGCACTTCCCCTCTTCAGACGGTTGGATGTGAAAAAAGCCATCTGGTGCACATATAGTTTTTTTCTTTCAAAATCGAAACACTCGTTCTCTCTCTCTCTCTCTCTCTCTCTCTCTCTCTCTCTCTCTCTCTCTCTCTCTCTCTCTCTCTGACACACTCTCCCACCAGTTCGCTTCATTTTGTCTCCTTTTCTAAGAACAACATTTTGGACATGCAGATTATTTTTTCTGTTGATGTCATTGACATTGGTTCTAATAAAATTCACAGTATAAAGTATCAGCATTCTTTGGTTAGTTGAGCGATTATTGCATATCAGTATAACAGTATTTAACCTTTACCGTGCTCCTGGGGACGTCCATGACCCAACGACTCAATAAAAACGTCATATCTTATGAATGGATAGAGCTATGCTCACGAAATCTTAGGAGTTTGTCAAGGATCTTGATAGCCGTTGGTCACTGAAATTTCATGTATGGGCACAATCAACGTGATTAGTCGCGGTTACCCCTGAAATACATATCTTAATGGGTCGCACATGACCCATGCCATTGGGTGAGGAACAAGTTGCTGAGCCGCCCTCTGTCAGGTGTGGGTCTTACCAGGCCGGCATGACCTGAATAGGGATAAGCCAATAGGAAAAGCCTCTACAAAATGTGTGGGTCTCGGGCGACCCGCACGATTGGGTCTGTGTAGTCAAAAATGTCATCTGGTAAAGGTTAATCATTCACACACACACACACACACACACACACACACACACACGCCCTCTCTCTCTCCAAAAGAAAAGAACAACAAGCTGATGTGGTTATAGTTGAAAATCAACGGCTTATTCGTCATCATCAGCAACTGACCTCCTCCCTTACTGCCAGCAGGTAAGGTAGTAAATACATGGGAAAAAAAAGTATGCACACTCACATACACACACATAATACTTATTTGCACATGTATAAGCGATGACAAATGGAACATGGATATTTTACCAAACTTGCAACTGATGTTAATGTTACATACAAGCATGCTTCTGTGTACACACACACACACACACACACACACACACACACACACACACACACACACACACACACACACACACACACACACACACACACACACACACTATTTGCTTTTTTTTCTATAGCACCACATGGAGGAAGTGATTGATTATTGTCATCCATGACCAGGTAAAATAGGGCTTAAATAAACAGGCTTTGAACACTTTCAGCACGGTCACAAAGAATGCACATTTGTAAAATAAACACATGCAACAGATTATTTAATAGTGAAGATTTTCACGATTAATTTTTTTTGATGAAATTGTGGGGATAACGCACACAAACATCGCTTTTGCACAATACATTCATGTAAACATGTACACGCGCGCTCCTTCCCTCCCAACCCCACTCCTCACACACACACACACACACACACACACACACACACACACACACACACACACACACACACACACACACAGACAGAGCTAGCTCTTGGCACTCTCAAACAAACACATATACATCTTTTTAGTTATGCTGATGAATTTGTAAATTCTCTATATGATTAAGAATATATTTTGTGTGGATTTGGGCTATGTACAGTATGCCATTTATGTTCACGTTAGTAAACAGAAATCATATGTTTTGAAATGCTGTAATGGAAATTCTACACATGGAAACAAAAGAAATGACTGAAAAGCTTAGGGACAAAGCTGTTTTTTTTTTTTTTCAACCGAGCGGGAAAGTATGGTCCCACTTTAATATTTGTCTCAGGGTCTGTTCATGGACACCCATTTTTAGTTACACACACACACACACACACACACACACACACACACACACACACACACACCCACACACACACACACACACACACACACCACACACACACACACCCACACAGGCGTAGGCACACCCCCATCTGGTTAATGCACAAAAACGCGTAGGCATGGCTCATCTTAATTAAAAACGATACCCTGTTTCCCCTTTTATACGTCCCCTTTGGTATTGGCTACATCTTCCATTTCCCATAGCTCTACATGAAGTGGACGACCTGCTCTTTATTGTGTCAAGCAGCGCGATAGCTTAAGTCTCACACTTGATTTGCGTGTGAAGGTGTAAAGACTGACCGAGTGGGGTACTGGGTATACGGGAGAATGAGTTTCTAGCCTTTAAGTTCCGGGGAGTGAGAACAAACAGCCGCCGCTTTCCCTCAACTGATTGCATATAAAACAGCTGAACTTTCTAACTCGGTTCACCTTGAGACAACATATCAACAAGCAGGCCATGTCAGCTTGGCATTCAGCTAGATTATTCCTTTGGGTTAATACATGAAAGTTTGGAAAAGGGCAAGTCGCCCTTGTGCCATCCCCCCCCCCCAACCCCCCGTCACTTCTCTGCCCCTCAACCCCACTCTTCCGCTTGTGCCACTCCCCCCCCCCCCCCCCCTACCCCCACTTCCCCATCAACCCCTTAACGAAGTTTGCTTTTTGATGTGCTAAGTTCCTTTGATTCAGTGATTCGTGCATCGATGTCACTTGGTCACTGATGCTATTCACACATTGGCCATGCAACTTGGAAAACGTGCTGCAGTCAATATGGACCAATCCGCCCTGCGGTGACAGTCGCTTCAATTTATGCAGTTTCAGTCTCTTGAAACAACTCAACTGCCTGACAGCACCTTCCCAGAATCTACTTCCATCCACTACATAATGGCACAGCTCATGAGAGGTCGTGCATCTTGAACTCTCGCGGGCCCTGCACATCCTTGGGCAGATGGACAACGATGAGCTGCCGACAGCAACGAGTCCAGATCGTCAGTCTGTGGATCAGCTCCATCTCCGACCAGTGGGCGTGCTGCAGCTTCTCCCGGAACTCCTTTTTCTGCTCCGCGTTCATGTTCAGGGTCAGGGTCAAGGTGGTGTCTCCCATGGAGAAGGTTCCGGCCCTGGACTTCGTTGGCCTGGATCTGCCGGTTCTCCTCTGCGGTGACCTCCCAGGTTTCGTCCTTGCCTATACCAGTGAGACAGACCACCACCTTTCTGTCCAGGCCTATGGCGGCTTGGCTGTTCATCACCACTACCTGCAAGTCAGTAGCAGGCTTCTGTGAAGACTTCCCAATGTGTGGATTCAATGTAAATAATGTTCTTTCCTTTACTTTCAAAATTCTAGAAAAGGCAAACAAGTTAGCATAGTTTCTTTCATTGCGTTAGATTCTGTGGACGGTCTTAACCTTCAGCAGAGCTCATGGGTATTACATTTTTTTTTAATTCACAAAAAAAATGTCATTTTCTTTATGATATGAAATTTTAGGATCGTCTCCACAAATACTTAACAAGCATGTGTGTCAAAGTCATTTTGTGTCCGTTCATTTGTAAACAAATAAATAATCTTTGTTTGTGGCAACCTGTATTCATATCTCATGAGTCTCACAGACTACATTTTGTAAAAAAAAAAGAAAACTTTAATACTTCTGATTCCTACATTGAGCATCTCACAAATCCACACTTTGGAAAGATGAAGAACCTTGATATTTCTCATGCTTACATCGAGGGTGATGGTATTTCTCACTCCTACATTAAGGGTGTTGATATTTCTCATTCCTCATTGAGGGTGTTGGTGTATTTCTCATCTCTACATTGAGAGTGTTGACATTTTTTTTTTCTTATCTCTACATTGAGGTGTTGATATTTCTCATCTCTACATTGAGAGTGTTGACATTTTTTTTTTCTTTTTCTACATTGAGGGTGTTGATATTTCTCATCTCTACATTGAGAGTGTTAACATTTTTTTTCTTATCTCTACATGAGGTGTTGATATTTCTCATCTCTACATGGAGAGTGTTGACATTTTTTTTTATCTCTACATTGAGGGTGTTGATATTCTCATCTCTACATTGAGAGTGTTGACATTTTTTATGTCTACATTGAGAGTGTTGATATTTCTCATCTCTACATTGAGAGTGTTGACATTTTTTATGTCTACATTGAGAGTGTTGACATTTCTCATCTCTACATTGAGAGTGTTGACATTTTTTCTTATCTCTACATTGAGGTGTTGATATTTCTCATCTTTACACTGAGAGTGTTGATATTTCTTATCTGTACATTGAGAATGTTGACATTTGTTTTTTATCTCTACATTGAGGGTGTTGATATTTCTCATCTCTACATTGAGAGTGTTGACATTTCTCATCTCTACATTGAGAGTGTTGACATTTCTTATCTCTACATTGAGAGTGTTGACATCTTTTTATCTCTACATTGAGGGTGTTGATATTTCTCATTCCTATATTGGGAGTATTGACATTTCTCATCTCTACATTGAGGGTGTTGACATTTCTCATCTCTACATTGAGAGTGTTGACATTTCTCATCTCTACATTTAGAGTGGTGACATTTCTTTTTTTTTTTTCTTTTTTCTTTTTTTTTTTTTTTTGCTGTCCCAACCTCTGCGCCACCTCAGAGGCAGTGCACACACGCCGCTCATTCCGACACCCCGTCCACAGCCACGCCGGCCCCGCCGCAGCCCCGGCACCGGCAATACAAGGGAGCAGTCAATATCAAGTCGTCAAGAGGCAACCCACCGGAGGAGACACTGCACTGCTGCCGAGTCACTTCAGTGGTGTTCAGTGGCGCCTGTTCTGATCTAACATACGCAGGACACCACCTACTAAGCCCCCTACTGACGACAATAATTACTTAGTCGCGGAGCCGGCGTGAGTGAGCTCTCCCTCCGGAGGGCGCCACCACGTCCGTCCAACGACAGTCCCCCATGGACTGGCCGATACCGGTGACCCGGACGGAACCAAACCAAGGCCACAGACGTGGAGAGGACATCGAAACTGAGGTCACCATGAGAGCAGGGCATGAAGGGCCACAGAATTTGAGACTTTTTTTTTTTTAATGCTGATCGATGATAATGAGGATGATTAAGATGATGCTACGGATTTCCATTTCGGTCTGAGACTACATGACAGGGCTGTACTCTACGCTTCCTTTCATAATATATCCCCGCGTCAACCAGGCCCGAGAGATACAGACACCTGCAGTGTTGGTCAGGAAATTTGAGCAACACTCTCAGAAACGCATCCATTAAGTGGATGTAACTCGACTGTGTGGTCCTAGTCTTCCCAACTGAGCCCGCAGCAAACTCAACTCTGGGTAGGAGCCGGTCGGGGCAGAAAAAACCCACATGACTTCTGATGGGATTCGAACCCACGACCTCCCAGCCGGGAGTCCGCGACGCTAACCACTTCGCCACGGCCGCTGGTGTGGTGACATTTCTCATCTCTACATTGAGAGTGTTGACATTTCTCATCTCTACATTTAGGGTGGTGACATTTCTCATCTCTACATTGAAAGTGTTGACATTTCTCATCTCTACATTTAGGGTGTTGTCGGTCGACATTTCTCATCTCTACATTGAGAGTGTTGGCATTTCTCATTCATACATTGAGGTTCTCACACAAACCCAGTTTGTTGTTGTTGTTGTTTTTTTTTTACAGAAGAACAAAAAAAAAAAAAACCTTTGATACTTCTTATTCCTACATTTAGGGTCCCCCATGCCTACACTTTGTCTGTAAGAAGTAGAGTGCTTAAACTTGTCATTCCTACCTAGTGGATTTCAGAGACCCATGTTGTCTGAAGTATCATCGCTATTTAGATTGCATCGGGTCTGTTCCTGCTTTTTACAAAAAAAGTAAAAAAAAAACAGGTCTTATTGATCTCTTTTTCATGTTT
>JADBJO010002955.1:77500-85000 GCA_016801955.1 Conus betulinus
ATCCTGCACCATTAAGGTCCAGTAGCATTAGGATTCCGCACCATTAAGGTCCAGTAGCATTAGGATCCTGCACCAGTAGGGCCAATACCATTAGGACTTTACACAATCGAGGTCCGGTAGCATTAGGATCCTGCACCATCATCCATCCGGTAGCATTAGGATCCTGCACAGTAAGGTCCAGTGCCATTAGAATCCTGCACCATTAGGGTCCAGTTCCATTAGGACCCTGCGCCATTGAGGTCCGGTAGCATAAGGGATCCTGCACCATTAAGATCCAGTACCATCAGAATCCTGCATCATTAAGGTCCGGTAGCATTGAGATCCTGCACCATTAAGGTCCAGTACCATTATGATACCAGCACCGTTAGGGTCCAGTAGCATTAGGATCCTGCACCATTAAGATCCAATAGCATTAGGATCCTGCACCATTAAGATCCAATAGCATTAGGATCCTGCACCATAAAGGTCCAGTAGCATTAGGATCCTGCACCATTAGGGGGCCAGCACTATCAATGCTAACATGATCCTGTACCTTAAGGACCCTGCACCCTCAGGTCCCAATACCCCCTGTACTACTAAGTTCCACTGCCATGAGGACATGTGCCATTAGATCCCAGCACTATCAGCACTACTAGGGTCCACTACCATTAGGAAGGAGCATGTACATTTGGGTCCCAACGCTATCAGTACCACAAGGAGCCATTTTCGTTAGGAGCCTGTACCATTAGGGCCCAGTACAATCAGTATTGCATGGTCCACTACCATTAGGACTGTACAAATGGGTATATACTGTCAGCACCGCTAGGACTCGCGACAAGTGGGACCAAGCACACCGCTAGCGCCCGGCGCAATCAGTATTACCAGGTTCCACTGCCATCAGGACCATGCACTACAAGGCCCCAGTGTTATCAGTACCACTAGGGGTCCAATACCAGTTAGAACACCTCTTAGGGCCCAGCGCCATCAGTGCAACGACGGCACACCACCACCAAGACCACGGACCGTCAGGGCCATGTACCATCAATATACCACCAGGATCCCAAAACCAATAGGACCATGCGACATTGAGGCCAAACGTTCTCAGTACCACTGTCGTCCCGAGTCAATGAGACCCCTGTACCATTAGGGCTTAGTGTTATCAGTGGCGGCAGGGTCCACTGCACTAGGACCGAGTACCATTAGGGCCCAGTACTATCCATACCACAAGGATCCACTACCGCTAGCACCCTTTGTCATTTAGGCCCAGTCCCATTGGTGCCGTCCCTTGCACTATTAGGACCCAGTGTTATCAGTGCTGCTTGCTTCCACTACCTTTATCAGTGCTATTTAGTTCCACTATCTCCGAGACTCTGTACCATTGGGACCCAGTATTATCAGTACTACTTGCTTTCCATTACCTCTGCCAGTACTATTTAGTTCCACTACCTGTAAGATTCTGTATCAGTGCTACTTGCTCCCACTAACTCTTTCAGTACTACTTGCTTCCACTATCTGTTAGGACCCAGTATTATCAGTACTACTTGCTTCCACTATATCTATGCTTCTGTACCATTGGGGCCCAGTATTACCAGTGCTACTTGCTCCCACTAACTCTTTCAGTACTACTTGCCTCCACTATCTGTTAGGACCCAGTGTTATCATTACCTTACTTACTTCCGCCACCTGTTAGGACGCAGTATTATCATTACTCCTTACTTGCTTTCCATTACATATTAGGACCCAGTTTTATCGGTACCACTTGTTTCCACTACCTGTAAGACCCTGTACCAGGAGGACCCAGTATTATCGGTACTACTTGCTTCCTTTACCTATAAGACTCTGTAACATTGGGACCCAGCATTGTTAGTACTACCTGCTTCCACTACCTGTTAGGACCCAGTATTATCAGTACTATTTGCTTCGCTACCTGTTAGGACCCAGTATTATCAGTACTATTTGCTTCCGCTACCTGTTAGGACCCAGTATTATCAGTACTATTTGCATCCACTACCTGTTAGGACCCAGTATTATCAGTACTATTTGCTTCCGCTACCTGTTAGGACCCAGTATTATCAGTACTATTTGCTTCCGCTACCTGTTAGGACCCAGTATTATCAGTATCACTTGATTCCGCTACCTGATAGGACCCAGTATTATCAACCCTGCTTGCTTCCACTACCTGTTAGGACCCAGTATTATCAGTATCACTTGATTCCGCTACCTGATAGGACCCAGTATTATCAACCCTGCTTGCTTCCACTACCTGTTAGGGACCCAGTATTATCAGTACTATTTGCATCCACTACCTGTTAGGACCCAGTATTATCAACCCTGCTTGCTTCCACTACCTGTTAGGACCCAGTATTATCAGTACTATTTGCTTCCGCTACCTGTTAGGACCCAGTATTATCAGTACTATTTGCATCCACTACCTGTTAGGACCCAGTATTATCAACCCTGCTTGCTTCCACTACCTGTTAGGACCCAGTATTATCAATCCTGCTTGCCTTCCACTACCTGTTAAGTCCCAGTACTAGCTATCCTGCTTGCGTTCACTACCTGTTAAAACCCAGTATTATCAATCCTGCTCGCTTTCACTACCTGTTAAGACCCAGTATTACCAGTACTACTTGCTTCCGCTACCTGTTAGGACCTAGTATTATCAATACTACTTGCTTCCGCTACCTGTTAGGACCCAGTATTATCGATCCTGCTTGCTTTCACTACCTGTTATGACCCAATATTATCAGTACTACTTGCTTCTGCTACCTGTTAGGACCCAGTATTATCAGTACTACTTCCTTCCACTACCTCTAAGACCCTGTACTATTAAGACGCCAGTATTATCAGTACACTTAGTTCCACTACCTCTAAGACCCTGCACCATTACGACCCAGTATTATCAGTACTACTTGCTTCCACTACCTCTAAACCCCTATACCATTAGGACCCAGTATTATCAGTACTACTTGCTTCCACTACCTCTAAGATCATGTACCACTAGGACACAGTATTATCAGTAATACTTGCTTCCACTACCTCTAAGACCCCTGGCACCATTAAGTCCCAACACCATCTTGGTCCAGCCCCAACAGAGGCCCAGCGCACCAATTCCTACCATTTCCTTCCTACCCCCCCCCCCCCCCCCCCCCCCCCCCCCCCCCCCCCCTTTCATATATCATTACTGATTTGAAGCACATAGGTAGCAGACCATACCCTTAAGGTACCCTGAGACGTACAATGAACCTCATCCTTCCGTCAGTGACACAAGAGTGCCTGACTGAGATCGTGCCTGTACTCACAAGGTCTCCGGAAACATGTAGTCGAAGATGAAGCCCGAGGGTCTGTCTGTCGGTGCCGAGGCTTGCAGATGGTCGAGGGCGCTGTCCACCTCTTGCTTGTCGTTCAGCACGAAGTTGCTGTACTTCACCAGCCCCGTCTTCGCCGGGTCCTCCGGGCATCGGGCACTGTCGCGGGCTTTCTTGGCCTGTGTGCCCATGTCGGGAAGGGGAGGGGGGGTGGGGGGGGGGGGGGGGGGGGGGAGACGGACGGGGAACCACAAAGCGGTAAAATAAATGTAAGTGTTGTAAGTGTTAAATGTTGCCCCGCCTCCTCCTACACACACACACACACACACACACACACACACACACACACCACACACACACACACACACACACACACACACACACACACACACACACACACACACGCACGCACGCACGCACGCACGCACGCACACACATACACACAAACACGCGCGCGCGCACACAAACACACACATACACACCACACACGCACACACACACGCACAACACACACACACACACCACACAACACACACGCAGTCTCTCTCTCACACACAGAGAGAGAGAGAGAGAGGAGAGAGAGTGAACTTGAGAGAGAGAGAGAGAGAGAGATTCCGTTGTCCATGAGCATTGTTTTGTCATAGCGATTCACAGTACTATGATTATTAACGAAGACAAAACAAACAAAACGAAACAAAACCAGGTCCTAATGGGAACTCCCGGAAGCTACAAGCAGTAATTCACAACAGTCATCCGACAAACGACCACGACCCCGACGACGACGAGAATGATGATGATGATGATAATGATGATGATGATGATGGTGATGATGATGATGATGATAATGATGATAATGATGATGATGATGATGATGATGATGATGACGATGGTGGTAATGGTAATGGTGGTGGAAGTGACCAAGCAAACTTCCCTTCTCTCGCCCCCTTTCTCCCCCTCTTTGCCCGGCCTGTGGTATCTTGCAGAGAAATGGGGAAAAACTCTCTCCCATTTCTCTGATCCCTTGCTCTTCCTCCTTCTCCTCCCCCCCCCCCCCCCCCCCCCTCCCCCACTCCCTCCCTCCCCGCTCCTCCAATGACTCACCTCTGAGAGTACGGTGTACAGATAGCAGCATGTAGGGACGCTGTTCTGATGGATGGAGCAGACCAGCACGTCTCTGTCCTCCTCAAGCCACTGAAGACCCTGCGGTGGGTGACAACAGGAAAGCCCGGGTCAGTTCCTACCGTTGTCCAGCCTAGGCCACCGCACGGACGGGCCAAACACAGCAGCAGCAGCAGCAGCAGCAGCAACAACAAAAAGCCCAGTTCCCGTCTATCATGATTATGCCAAGTTCGTGGCACCTGCTCCCACACGTACTTCACCTCCCTCCGTCCAGGACTTTGACAAAGTTTATCGATCGTCATCTTTCTCTGGTGCAGCATCGGATTTATGGGAATTTTGTTTCAACACAATTGGATGCCGCATCGAAAAGTTTAACTGCAGTGGACTTAAGATCATGGTCAATGTTTGCCTTATTGTTTTTATTTGTATGACTTCATAATGCCCGCCGTTTCCTACTTTTCACACACATACACCGTATACACAAATTATATGACCTTCCCCACGAAAACCAGTGTTAACTCGATGTTTGAAAGTTCTCTCTCTGTCTGTCTGTCTGTCTGTCTGTCTCTCTCTCTCTCTCTCTCTCTCTCTCTCTCTCTCTCTCTCACACACACACACACACACACACACACACACACACACACACCCCCCTTTCTAATCAATTTGATATGAAAAGAATGTTATAGGGGGAAAAAAAAAGAAAGAAAGTTCTGGTCATCTGACGTGGGTCACTGTGCTGACGGCCATTTTGAGAAAACAGCCTCTAAAGTTTTTGCCAACATCTCCAGCATATTTTCCTCAGCAACGGCATCTTGTTTCTAACCATACTCCCCAATGTTTCACAGAAGGCATAATAAACACATGGGCTATGCCAGAAAATGAACATCACATTCTGGCTGCTTGCTTTTATACAGACTCTGCCTTTACAAAAAGGACAAGAGAAGGGGAAAAGTGGTGAAAAATCAGAAAAAAAAAATGACATTTTCTCAATTCTTTACTCTAGGTGATGACTGTACCTTATTTATAATCATCAAAAACGGGGGTAAATAATAATAAAATGAAAGTCATTAACGCACAAAATCTATCATTCATTCTTTCATTTTTATTGTAAATTAAAAGAAAAGAAAGAAACAATAAGCTGAGAGAGAGAGAGAGAGAGAGAGAGAGAGAGAGAGAGAGAGAGAGAGAGAGAGAGAGAGAGACGCTTTTATCATTGTCCCCAGCGAAAATTTGTGAAAAACATATTCAAGTCTGTAGACATGATAACACTGTTGTTTTCAATCCTTATGTATTACCGTTTTCGGTATTCACTACGTTTTGTTTATCCATCTATCTGTCCTGTCTATCTAAACACACACACACACACACACACACACACACACACACACACACACACACACACACATGCACACACACACACACACACACACACACACGTGCGCACGCGCGCGCGCGCGAGCACACACGCGCACACACACACACACACACACACACACACACACACACACACACACACACACACACATTCGAAGGACTTTCAGGGAAGTGGAGTCAAAATCAATGTTGACTCCGAAGGAAAAATCCCTTATCCCAAACGGCCCGTTAAGACGCGAACCAGCAATCCCAGAACCACCAGGACCGCGACACCAGCTCTCTACCAACTGACCTACTCCTGGCCCTAGATGTACCTCCTAATAAAAACTTTAAAGAATTGTTTTCTGCGGGATTTTTTTTTTATTTTTTTTTTTTTATATATACCTGTGTCGAAACACAATTGACCTCTCAATAAAGCTCATTCTCTCTAAAGTCTTTTTTTTTTTTCTTTCCAACTTCATTGTCAATGATTAGTTGCAAGATCCATCTTGCTTCGAAAGATTCGTTGGAATGCCCATCTTGCTCCGAAATTGAGAAGGTATGTGATTGCTCATTCTTCATTTTCGGTTTCCCGAGTGTTGTTGGTCTTGCTTGAAGAAGACCTAAGAGAGGCGAAAACGCGTCGTGTTTTGTCTTGTAATTCGTTTGTCCGTGTTGACTGGCGGAATTATTTCAAACAGCTTTTAAAAATCGTTGTCTTTGTTTATGGTACGTTGAATTAATTGCTTCGTGGTTTTGAATGTTGTCTGTCCTGCATGAAAAAAAGACCCAGAATGTCGAAGAGCGCTTTGTTTCCTTTGCACTTTGCTTGTTCCTTTGTTTGGCGGCGCAGTGGTTCTACTTTTGCTCTTCTTCAGAGGTTACAAACAACAAACAGGGAAAAATCAACAAACAACAACAACAACAAAAATAAACAGATAAATGAATAAAAAACAACATAAATCTATGATCCGAGCCCGCATTAACGCTATACTCGTCAAAAATTCAGGTGTCTGTGTCGTACCGTGCATAGCTCTAAAGTAAAAGTTACTTCTGCCCCTTGTTTTGAGTGTACGCTAGTATCTCATCGAGTTTTCAACCTCTCAGTCCACTCTCTTTACCTTTACACAGGAGGACTGTGGTTTTTGCCCGTGCCGGGGGGTCCGGCCACCATCACGTACTCAGCGTCCTCAGTCTTGTCCAGGATGTTCTTCTGGGTCCAGCTGAGCTTTGAACTGCTTCTCGAAGGCCCCGCAGCGGAGGTGGACCCGCCCTTCCGTGTTGGTCGTCATATCCAGGCCTAAGCGCCGGTTTTTTTTTTTTTTTTTTTTTTTTTTTTTTTTTTTTTTACCACAGTGTTTTAGACTTTTAAAAGTTTTTGTTGGTGTTTGTTTGGCTCGCTATGCTCGCTATGCAGATGTGTGTGTGTGTGTGTGTGTGGCTTGGACAACGACGTCTACACTGACCAAGATTATTTTGATGGTTACGGTCACCTTCTTGAGAAGATATGTGACAGTGATGTGAAAATTGTGCCTGTGTCGCTGATGATGACAATGTGTGCAGTGATTAAGATCTCTTTTTTCTTTTACGCTTGTTTGTTAGTCTTCGACTCTTGATTCACAGACGATTCTGTCTCAAGAAGCTGAACATTGTCAACATATGATTGACGACGATTTCTTTTTTTTTCTTTTTTTTTTTACTTCACTCTTTTTTTTTTTTAAGTTTGATTTTTTTCCCCCTT
>JADBJO010002955.1:95000-97500 GCA_016801955.1 Conus betulinus
GAGCATACTGCACTGTCCACTGTACTGAATCCCCCTTCATTCTGGTACAGATACATTGATGATACTCTAACCTCTATAAGAGAATCAGATATTGATTACTTCACTCAGCATCTCAATTCAGTCGACCGGAGCATCCAGTTCACTGTTGAGACTGAAATAGATGGCAAGATAGCCTTCCTTGACACTTTATTGCAACGTCTCCCCGATGGCAGCATCAAAACTTCAGTGTACAGAAAACCCACACATACAGACCAGTACCTGAACTTCAACTCCCATCATCCTCTACAGCATAAAAACGTTCTGTTGTACGTACCTTGCTGCACCGAGCTGATGCTCTGGTGAAAGAAGAAGAAGACCCAGAAAAGAGAAAAAGCCCACGTGAAACAAGCATTAAAGTCTAATGACTATCCAGATTGGATTTTTGATGCCCCATGTCCCGACCAGATCAAAAAAACCACTGTACGGCATAAGGGTAGGAATTCCTTATGTGAAGGGCACTTCAGAGAGGCTTTCCCGCGCTTTTCAACAACATAGCGTCAGTTTATTTCACAAACTCACCACTTCTCTCCGATCTCAACTGACCCGTATTAAAGGCATTACAGACAAACAGAAACAGTGTGGAGTAATCTACCACATTAAATGCTCTGATTGTGATCAAGACTATATTGGTGAGACAGAAAGGGCTTTTTCACAAACGGTTCAAAGAACATCAGACCAGGCCTGAATCAGCATTGAAAGAACACTGCTTGAGAGAGAAATATAATATCTCTCTGGAACACCACACACTGCTGGGAACTGAACCCAACTTTCTCAAAAGGAAGGGTGAAGGAGGCCATCTAGATAAAAACGAGGAGACCCAACCTCAACAGGGATGGGGGACTTGAGTTATCTCCCATCTATGACAGCATCTTAGACCTGTGGTGAACTCAAACTTACCTAATGAACTCGGACACACAACCTGCAGCTAATGTGAACTCTGCTGCAGTGAACTCGAACTCACGACGCATCCAGCCAGCAGCTCCCTTTGTTGCTTCAGTTGACTGATGAAGGCTGGTTGTGGCCCAGCCGAAATATTTCAGTAAGTGTGAACTTATTAGACTCTGAGTACAGATATCTGTTCTACCTAGTGAAAGTGCAGGGTTTTTTTTCATAAAAACCACACACACACACACTCGCACATTCGCACACTCACACACAAATACCAGGCTGTTCTCGCGAAGAATGTGATGTATTTCTATAGTGGGAGATACGTTTAAATTGTATAAGCCTTCTAAGTTCTTAATCAGTGAAATTAAAATCGATGTTACAGGAACTAGACTTCTTAGAAAATGAGGTTTTAAAAATTTCAGAAAGGATTAAAAAAAAATTGTTCTACTGGGCTTTTCTGCCAAAATTACATAAACTTTGCATTCTACCCCTTAAGGTTTAAAATTGGGGTGAATTTTTCTTTTTTCTTTTTCAATTAAGACTACGCAAAAATGCATTTGAAAATTCATTGAATCTAATTTTGGTGTTATGTACGTAAGTTCACAAGTGCGTGCGCTCCGCGCTGTGTGTGTGTGTGTGTGTGTGTGTGTGTGTGTGTGTGTGTGTGTGTGTGCATGCATCGAGCGAGCGAGTGTGCACGTGTGTGTTTGCGCGTGTGTGCGTGCTCTTGCGTACGTGTGTGCGCGCGCGCACGCGTGTGTGGTGTGTGTGTGTGTGTGTGATTGACACTGAGGGTCCCATTCCCTGATGTCTTCTATATTGACAGCTTTCTCTGTCGTGGAACGTTAAATACATGCCCGTTGATGTCTTTGATGAAGTCGGTACCTCAGTGGCGATTCTCCATTGAGCCGAAGACCTTCTTCTGTAGGCCCGCTGTGGTCTCTGATGTTCAGGTTCACTTCCTCCACTTATGGAAGAGGCTACAGAGCAGCGGAACATTCTGAACCGTCATTGGTGCTGATTTTTCCTCTCGGGTTAACATTGGTTTTGACTCCATTTCCCATACAGTCCTTCGAAAGAGACTACAAACCGAGGTTCCGTGTGTGAACGCACGCATAACATCTTGCACACACGTAAAATCCCATCACCAACTTTCGGAAGAGAAGGCCAGTTTGGCCGTTGGTATGGAGGACACGTTACACATAGCATGCACCTGCGTGAGAAATGGAAAGAATGAAGAAAAGTAAGGAACATGAGTGAACGATATTGAACGATATTGACCTGATGACACGAGAAACGACTGAATGAAGCGCCAGCTGGCAGCTCTTCAGTCGGGCACTACCCAGGTAGGCAGCCCGTTGTGTAAACGAGCGTTGATTGCAAAGCGCTTAGAGCTTGGTCTCTAGCCGAGAATAGGCGCTATATAAGTATTCATTATTATTATTATTATTATTGGCGCTAAAGCCATGTGGACATGTGGTGGCTTCTCCTATGGTGTATTTGTTTTACTGTCTTATTTTCCGTGCTCTTCCTCTAACTCCGACTCACCGTTCATATCAACACACCATCACAG
>JADBJO010002955.1:102500-110000 GCA_016801955.1 Conus betulinus
CTGAATGTGTTTCCTCCTACTGGATGCATTTATTCTAGTAGTTTATTCTCTGTGAACATGCATGGGTTTGGGCTGATTTCAGTAAAAAACGTGAGTCATCATGTAAGTTGAACAGACAGACCAATAGCAAGAGATCTATCTTTGTGGTTTTATTCCTAATGATTTGAAATATAAAGAAGTGAAGCACAAAAAAAAACTCTACTTGCACTTGGATTACAGCTTGAGCAAATGGCTTGTCTTCTTTCGTTGTTGCTTTCAGTTTAGCCTGTATTTCCCTCGAGACAAATGACTCGGCATTTCAACCTTTATAGTTTTTTTTTTTTTTTTTTTTTAAACATGATTTAAGCCATGTCTAGAAAGATGACGACGTGAAACTGCGAAGGCGTTCACCTTGTGTGAACAAGTAAAAAAAAAAAAAAAGGCGTTCACCTTGTGTGAAATAGAAAGAAAAAAAAAACAAAAAAATTTTTTGTAATGTTTGTGATAGCGTACCGCAAAAAAAAAAAAAAAAAAAAAAAAAAAAAGTAGACAAACGAATCACAAGACAAAACACGACGCGTTTCGACCTCTTAGATCTTCTTCAGGCAGGAGACAAAACACTTAGGACAACGACAACGAACGAGCAATCACTTATCTTCATTCACGTCGGCGCAAGATAGGCGTTGATAGTTTCATTTTTTTTTGTTGTCCTGAGTGCTTTGTATCTTGCCTGAAAAAGACCTAAGAGGTCGAAACGCGTTGTGTTTTGTCTTGTGATTTCGTTAGTCTATGTTTTCTTTTCTTTTTTTTTCTTCTTTTTTTTTTTCTTTTCTTTGCGGTACGCTATCACTAACATTTCGAATTTATTTAGATACCCGCCTGCAGTCGCCTTACTTTGGAAAAAAAACACACACATTAACACAAACACACATAACACACACGCACACGTTCTGACCACGCCTTCGTCTGCTACCAAAAATGATTGGTTGCTGCATGCCAGTCCCAAGAGCTACTGCACGCGGTGTGGCTATGTAGGATAAGATAAGATAATGTTGCTTATATCCCAGCCGACCGCAAAGGGCCACATCAGGGCTGTCACCACGTTAAAGTGTGGCTATGTATCGCTGCAGCATTGATATGGCTCTCTTCATCACTCTCTGCTGATATGCGGGATCAGAAATTCTCCCGCTGATGACCGAAGTTTCTTACAATCGCTGACCACCGCTGTTTCCGTAAACTGAACCCCTTAGTCGCACTTTCGAATCAAAGGTGAGCAAAACACGCGAAACAGTATTTCAAAGGTCGAATCGGACGCGCACTTGAAAAGGCTGAATTTGAGCTCCAGTGCGTGAAATCACACAAAATGTGCGTCACGGGAGCCCTGCTACACACACACACACACACACACACACACACACACACACACACATATATATATATATATATATATATATATATATATATATATATATATATATATGTATATATACATATACAATGGGGCCTGCACTGTTTCAATTCAACACATCAATCACTGCGAGGGGGCACAGCACGGTATGCCGAGAGAGAGAGAGAACAGCCAGATCTCCTTCGAGGGACGTTGATGTTTAAGATCAACGTCGGGCGGTGCAGTTAACCTTCCAGCCACTATGGGTGACGACGGGTCTAGCCTGTGTCGCCGGGCGACGGGTCCTAGAGATGTGGGGGTGATCAGCGATGGAGCGCGCTACCTGACCGCGACAACCGTGGCCTGGCAAACTCCCGTTTTAGGGTCGGCATGGTAGATATCTCTTTCTCGGGAATAGAGGGTTTAAATTTGCCCTCTCTGCCGTAGTCATTAAAGGATTCTAGATTCGTGCAGCGCTCCAGCAAGGTCTGTCCTATACCCCTCTTTGAGGCGGCCTCACGTGGCACAGGTCTTTCGCTTCCTGAGCACGAAGAGGGCCGGCCGGTAACCCTGAAACAAGGCCTTGAGGGGGGGGGGGGGGGGGGGGGGGGGGGGGGAGGGTGCAGAGGAGACGAGGATACCGACGTCTACAGTCGGCTGACGAACGACACACAGTGGACACCATCTTACACAGAACCAGACCCACGTGCTGGTCCCCAGCAGGAAGAAAGAAGACGACCCGGACTCCAGTGTGGGACCGTAAAATAAAACCAAGATTGGACAGTCCCCGTCCAGAACCAAGCCCAACTCTCATTCCAGCAACCAGACGTCCTGCCACCAAAACTACAGACTTCGGTCTAGGACACCATGTCCTTAAGGGCAACAAGCCAATAGGACTTCGAACTCACTCTTCACTACTTCAGCCTCGATTTGCCTGAACCGTTCATTTTCCCGGACTATCAGAAGAAGAAAGCGGAGAAGAAAAGTGCTTGACATTCATATGATGTGTTGCAGTTTTTCGCACTTGTCACCCCACTCAGAACAGTAGTTTGAATCACGTGCTACGCTCGCACAACGCAATCGCTTGCCCTCAATGCAAACTCTGACAATTTTGTCGTTACAAAACCTTCAGCATAGCAAAAATATCCTGCAGCAAAGACAGAAATAAAGAGAAAAAATCCTCATTTGTACTTCAAGAAAAAAAAAAACTCATCCATTTTTTGGTACAATTCTAATTAAATGGACTCATATTAAAGGAACGGCACAAGGGCCCACAGTCACGAAATAATCAAGGCTTGTGATTGAAAAAAAAAAAAAACTTTCATTGCCCAGAGCTTATGACCTCTGAGAAATCCAATGTGGCATGAGAACTGTGCTCCCTGATAAATTCACAGTGAACTCAAATTATCATTTAAACAAACAAACAAACAAAAAAAACTCTCCGTAGACAGGAAACACGAAATACGTGTGTGTGTGTGTGTGTGTGCGTGTGTGTGTGTGTGTGTGTGTGTGTGTGTGTGTGTGTGTGTGTGTGTGTGTGTGCGTCTCGCGTGCGTGCGTACGTGCGTGTGTGTGTGTGTGTGTGTGTGTGTGTGTGTGTGTGTGTGGTCGCGAGAGTGCGCGCGAGAGAGACGTGTGAGTGTGAGAGTGTGTGTGTGTGTGTGTGTGAGAGAGAGAGAGAGAGAGAGAGAGAGAGAGAGAGAGAGAGTTTTTCTGTGTGTGTTGTAAAAAGAAGAAGGCGTAGGATCTGAATTTTGTGCGAGCGAGAAAATGTCTACGGACTTCAAGGATCAGAGAGGAAGGAAGAGGGACAGGCGCAGGAAGTGTGTGTACAGAGAGGAGACGTGGGTGACCTGGGATGGAGAGAGTGCAAGGGTGGTGGGGAATGACAAACTACATGCGCCTGTGTGTGTGTGCTATCATTCAATATTTTACAGAGCCGCTTCAAGGCAGTCTTCATGAAATCAAATTATCAACGTAGTGAATACACTTGCCAAAGTAAAAACTTAAGAATTTTGACGGTAAGCGTACCAACTCTTGAGGCAGAGCGGTCGTATTTCAAGCTGTTATTACTTCAAAGTTGGTTTAGTTATAACCAGTCTGTCAGACTATGGAATCAGAGAGTTATCAAAACCATCTGCGATTTAACTTTATTGGAGATACATAAATCTTGATAAAAGAAGCGGTCTTGGATCATTACCTCCAGAACAGAGGCATCGAAAACAATATCAGTTTTTTTTTCAGGCATTGAAACCGTTATGAATTATAGGGTAACACACGGGAATCCCGAAATCGAAAATACAGGTTCACCCTTGGGTCCAGTAATAAAAATCCAAACAATATTAATCGCGGATTTTTTTTGTTTTATTCCAGTAGGCGTATCCGTTTTGATATAACTCGACACTTTTAAGAGTCACATAGACCTTGAAAATATTAAAGAGAAGGTATGTGGACTTGACTTTTATAATGATAAGCTAAAAGAAAAACTGCCAAAATAGTTGCATTGTTTTAAGGAATGGACTCTTAAAAGCGTATGTTTTGCATGAAAGCGTTTGAAAAGAAAACGGCAGGTTTGTTTGTTTGCTTTAAATTACAACGAATTTTTTCTAAAATGGTACAAAAAGCGAACCATCCGCACGCAAACTTCAAAGGCTTTATCAGAGAGATGAAAAAAACTACTGAAAACTATTACAGTGAAGAACAGACAAAGACAGCGTGAATAGCATGTAGCACTACAAAGGTACCAATAATATGTCATAATATATCATTGGAAAACAAAAAAGAAATCGTTAACATAAACTATTAACTGGGAGAGAAACCAGTGTTCATGCTGACTATGAAACGATTTTGAATCTGACAGTTTCAAAATACAGGTTTTGTTTGATCTGTTAGGTACGAAAATCTTGTTCAACTTTCGTGATATGATTTCAAGAAGGAACTGCAAAACCAATGTGGAAAATGAGCAAATGCACAAAATGAGTTTTAAATGTAGAGTTCGTTTATTTGAACCTACTGAAAAAAAAACACACAAACTTATGACATATTTGACTCATTTATGTAATGGTCAAGTTTTACCTTTACAGTAAGAAATTCAGTCACATCAAATCAAGCAACTACGTGTTTCTTCTATGTGAAAGAAATGGAATTTAGATATTGTTAGGGTTGAAAAGAGAGTATGTACTTTAAAAATAAAAGCACCTCCTGCACTTTCTGATTGTGGAAAAGGCATTTTTTATGATAGACTGTAGTATTGGTCTGATTTTAAATCAGTTTCAAGGTTTAAAGAGTGTGCCAATTTTTTTTTTTTTATGGAGGTGTTTAAAACAAAACACACAAACAATCAAGCACACACGCACCTTAAAATGATCAAGTATTGACTTCACACGTTTCGTTCATATTGTCATAGAAACAGGAAAAGTTACACTGACCTTTCTGTTTTTCTTTTTTTCTTTGTGTGGGAACATGTTACATCTGTTTTGAGCTCACGTCATCATGACGATTCTCTCCATTTTCTTCTGCCTCCAGTTCCCGTGTAAGTTTACCCAGATTTTGCATGTTCATTTTGTGGCGAAATCTCATGCCGTGCGCTCTGTTCTCGTCAGGAGTTTTCTTTGAAGACAGATTCTTTACCATGACTCATGTTATTGGTGCATAAGTTCATGCCCCTGTTTCGCTCTAGGTGTAAGTAGTGATGGGATAGATTACTTCTTCTGATTGAAATGTAATCGAAAGTGAGGGGAAAAACGACATCGACGTCAATGGGAACTTTCTCGGTCATCGCCGTCTCTCTTTCTTTCTTTTTTTTTTTTCTCTGTCGCTCTTTCGTGTTGCCGTGCAAGCAGGCATGTATGTATGTATGTACGTATGTATGTGCTTTAAATAGTAATAGATATATAAAGCTGACTAAAGCACTGACAGACAAAGAATTGGAGTTAGCTGAGAGAGAGAGAAAGAAGGACGTGGGGGAGAGAGAGAGAGAGAGAGAGAGAGAGAGAGAGAGAGAGAGAGAGAGAGAGAGTAAGTGAAAGATATTTCTCGAAGCGCCCTGCAATCTGGACTACTGTGCATTGTTGCTGATTTGACAAGGTGATGCATTAAAGTAATTGATATGTAGGTGTGTAAGGAAATATGTATGTGTGTTTATTTATGTATATATATATATGCACGTATGTATGTACGTAAGAACGCACGTCCGTTCATCCGTTCATTTGTATGTGCGTAATGTGTCATTTTTGTATGGTGTATATTTGTCTGTGTATTTAGTGTGTGTGTATGTATGTGTATATGTATGTGTATGTGTGTGTGTGTATGTATGTATGTATGTATGTATGTGTCTATGTTTTTCTCTATGTCAGTCCTCAGCGTATATGTATGTATGTATGTATGTCAGTATGTATGTATGTGTTTCTCTATCTGTCAGTCCTCAGCGTATCTATTAGTCAGTGTATCGATCTGTCTGTCTGTCTCTCTGACTCTATTCAGTTTCAGCAAGGAGGTGTCACTGCACACGGACCAGCCCACGTGCGTCTGCACAACGTACGCTAAAACATGAGACCACAGTGCGCAGGATTTACAGCTGGCGGATAACATGAGACCAAGATGACAAGATTGAAGACGAGTGTCTCCTGGGTGCATCGTAGCAGATATCCGCCTGCACTTCAGCCCAAACGAGCAGGTCAGACTGAGGGTGTCTGTCTGCCTGTCTGTCTGTCTTTCTCTCAAAACTCTGTCTGTCTGTCTGTCCATCTGTCCGTCTGTCTGTGTCTATTTATCTATCTATCTATATCTATCTATCTATCTATCTATCTATCTGTCTGTCTGTCTGTGTATCTCTCTCTATATCTATCTATCTATCTATCTATCTATCTATCTCTATCTATCTATCTATCTATCTATCTGCCCATGGCAAGTTGTAAGAGACAGAGTCTGACCGACACTAAAGATCCCAGATATCGAGGCACCCCGGAGGACGTGGGAAGGACAGTAACCTTCCCTCTAAAACGTTGGAGTGGACATCTAAAGAGGAAGTGTGTGTAACAAGATGTGGTTATGATCGCTAATTGTTCTCTCAATTTTGATAAATAAAGATTAAAAAAAAAAAAAGTGACATAGACATGGCATGTCTTATCACGCCTCCCCTCCCCTCCTCTCCCCTATTCTCTAACTGCTACCCCTCACTCACCCATCTCCCTCCCCTCCCCCCAACCTTTTCCTACACCTTAAGACTCACACAAAAAAAATGTTTTTCTTTTAATTCAAATCTTTGACAACTCATTACTATAACGACTGAAGAATTGTTAGCCTGCTTGTGTTTCTCTCCACTATTTAATTGTTCAGCATTGCATTGTTCTTTGTTTGTATCAGAGTTCAAAAAAAAAAAGGACTTTGTCCCTTCCTGTATGACGTCTGGTCTTGTGGCCGAAGTCTGCAGAGAAGCATGAGCGCCGTTTAGTTGCCGTAGTCGTAGAGGTGGGCGTGGCGGGGAGGAGGCATCTCCTGGCTATCCTCCAACCCCAAGGCCAGCTTCAGGCTGTTGGTGATCCGGGCCACCACCCCCGCATCCTTCCTCACCCCGGCTTTCGGTGTCTTGCCCTTCTTGACGCCGTAGATCGCGTCAAAGTAGTCGCCCCTACCGTACAGCTGCGCCGGCCATTCGTTAGGGGTCACGTGTTTCCGGTTGGGCACGCGCAGAGAAGCGGCGTGCAGGGGGGTCGGGCCAGGGGCGACGGCCATGGGGAAGGGCGCCAAGGGGTCGTAGGTCAAGGCCGGACCATCGCGCTTGCCCAGTTGGCGGTAGACACAGCACTGGCAGTTTTTCGTTGGGGTCAAGGTAGTGGCAGGAAGGGCACCGGCAGCCTAAGGTCATCGGAGACGTCAGCACCACGAGAAGGATGACGATGCCGGCTGGACAAAGAAGAAGAAGAAGAAGAAGAAGAAGAAGAGAAGAAGAAGAAAGAGAGAGAGAGAGAGAGAGAGAGAGAGAGAGAGAGAGAGAGAGAGAGAGAGCAAAATATAAGCAAGGCGATATGCCAGTTCCTGATGCACATACAGACGTGAAAGGGTTAAAATCACATGTGTTAGGACGCTGCATTTTACGCAAACGTAAATCGACTGACATAGAAGAGGAATGGGAA